>VDFB02000020.1:43464953-43703672 GCA_007258455.2 Sequoia sempervirens
CCCAGATCGCTCAATTCTTGATGGAATTATCATTGCCCAAGAAGTTATTCACTCAATTCAAAAAATGAACAAATCGGCTATGTTATTGAAATTAGACATCAGGAAAGCCTACGATCGAGTAAACTGGAGATTTCTTTTTAAAGTTATGGAAGCCTTTGGCTTTCAAAAGGACTGGCTAGATTGGATCTTCGGCTGGGTTGCTTGCCCGAGATATTCAGTATTGGTAAATGGTTCCCCGGAGGGATACTTCACAGCCTCAAGAGGTTTGAGACAGGGGGATCCGTTATCCCCATTTCTTTTCATAATCATGGCCGAAGCCTTAGGGAGATCGATTGAAAATGCAAAGGTGTCTGGTTGGGTTCACGGTCTGCAAGTAACTAGTAGTCTTCCCAATATCACTCATCAACAATTTGCGGACGACACAATGCTTTTTGGTGAAGCATCAGCAAAGGAGGCGAAAAGCTATAAAAAATTGCTTGAAAATTATTCTAAGGCTTCTAGGCAAGAAGTAAGTAAGGCCAAATCTGAAGTTTTTTTCTTCAACACAAACTGTCCCAGTGAGGTCCAAATTATTCAAATTCTTGGTTTCAAAATGGGACAACTACCATGCAAATTTTTAGGTCTCCCTTTGGATAAAGGTATCAAAAGCAATAGTGCATGGAGTTCAATGGTTAATAGATGCAAAGATAAAATTTCTTCATGGAAGAATAGATGGCTCTCTTGGGCAGGCAGACTCACTTTGTTGAAATCAATAATATCTGCCCTCCCTATTTACATGTTGTCTTGCCTTCAATTATCCAGTGGTGGGAACAAAGATTTAAACAAGGTAATGAAAGATTTCTTTTGGAAAGGCAACTCAGATCAAAAAAAAATTCCTCTCATAAATTGGCAGAAGGTGTGTGAAAAACGTGAAAATGACGGGACGGGTTTGAGAGATGTTTCAAGGAAAAATAAGGCTTTGGGGGAAAAACTTGCTTGGATTATCTATTCCAGACCTAATCTAAAGTGGGTTAAGATTGTCAGAGCAAAATACTCGGTTGAGGATCCAAACTATTTTCTAGCTGCAAAAACTCTCCCCTCTGGTTCCCGGATTTGGAACTTTATCAATCACTGCAGAGAACTGATTTCGGACTTCCTCACTTGGGAGGTGAAGGATGGGAAGGAGGCGTTATTCTGGGAGGACTCGTGGGAAGGCCACTCTGCTTTAGCAAAAATCCCTGAACTGTCTAAAATAATGGAGAAGACCAAGCAAATGTGGGGTTCGAAAGTTAGGGATTATATAGATGTTGCGGAGGATGCAGAGGATGGTATCCTGAAGTGGAAATCGGTGAGAAGCTTAAATTTGGGTGATCAAGAGATTAATTTTTTTGAGAGGGAGATGGCCAAGCGAAGAATTTGGTACAGAACGGGAGAAGATAGACTGAGGTGGGATGCTGCTCCAAATGGGGTGTACTCGGCCAAGTTTGGATACAATGCGTTATTAGTCTCAAATGAATCAAAATCAGAATTACCCCACAATCTTTGCTGGAGCAAGGCATGTTTACCGAAAGCAGGGATTTTCACTTGGGCAGCCGCGCAGGGCAGAATTCTTACAGGTGACAGGTTTATTAAATTGGGTTATCATGGTCCAACCAGATGTCCTCTGTGCCAGGAGGCAGAGGAAACTGTGAATCACTTACTTTTGAATTGCACATATACTCAACAGTTGTGGTGCTGGTTACGGTCTAAATTAAGATGGTCTGCTGCTCTGCCAGGCACCCTCTTGGGTTGTTTAAATTCTTGGCCAGGCTATGACCACTCCTACATCTTTGGAGACCTCTGGAAAATGAGCCCTTCAATTCTTTTATGGGAAGTCTAGAAGGAAAGAAACATACGTCTTTTTCAGGATAGAGAGTTGTCCATCCCAAGGCTACAGTGCAAGATTGAGGCTTGCATTGTAGAACTGTTCAATTCTCAATTGCAGGAGAAAAACAAGAAGCTTAATTTCACCAAATGGGATGCATGGATTATGAAACAATGGTTTGGCATCAAATCTCCCCCATTGGAATGTTCAGGCAAAGCTGCTTCAGCTGAACAACGCAACAACACAAAGTGGATTCCCCCGGATTCAGGGTGGGCCAAATTAAACTTTGACGGTGCTTCTAAAGGGAATCCGGGTCCGTCCGGAGCTGGTTGCATAATAAGGACGTGTAATGGCACAGTCTTGGGGAAATTAGCTCAGCCTCTTGTAGATGGAACGAATAATGCTGCAGAATTTCAAGCTCTGATTCTTGGTCTCAATTTAAGCAAAGAATTAGGCATTCAAAACTTGGTCATTGAAGGGGATTCAACAGTAGTCATAAATGCTCTAAGGACAAGGCAGATTCACAATTGGAAATTGGGAGTTTTTTTGGAAGCGGCTTTGAAACAGTTAAACAACTTTGAGCAAGTAATGTTAAACCACACTCTTAGGGAAGGTAATTCTGAAGCAGATCAACTGTCTAATTTGGGAGTATCTGGTCCTGGCTTCAAAGAGTGTCCGAGTATGTAATACATTGTGGGTGGATGGGTGGGCTCCTCCTCGCCCCTCACACGGGCGTTTGGTCGTCCAGGGTGGAAGTGAGGTGGCGGACGGGACAGACAGGTAGAAGCGGGTTTGGGCTTGTTTCAGTCACATCAACCTATCTAAGTTGGCCGAATACGGCGCTCCTTGCTTGGTGTACCGGCTAAATCGTAAATTCTAGAGTTGGCGCAGAGGCATGTTGGGCTCAGTTCCCACGGTGTCGCTTGGGTGACACGTTGGGCTCGGCTATCTTTGTTCCACCCGCGGACGTGCTGAGTGGAATTGGCCATTAATTGCATTGATCATGAATCTTAGTTGGATGGACGGAGGCGGCTTTCTTCTCATGCCAAGGACAGATTTGTTTCTCCATAATCTTCTTCCGTATACGTGATCCACCGGATCATTATTCGGGGCTTTTATTATGTTTATGTTGCCCATTTCTAAGCATGGGCACAGCATTTGGTTGTTGTTTTTGTTTGTTTCTTCTGTTGCAGGGTGCGTTTGGAAAATTCCTGTCAATGGAGAAACAGTCGCGGTCGAAGTTTACTATCCTCATTTCGTCGGAAGGGCTGGAATCCTTCGGTGTGGATACTCCCGTATCATTAATCGCAATGGAGAGGCAAATTGCATTTCGCGAGATCACGGACCAGCGTCTAAAGCGCATCTTGCTCGTGGATGACCCGACGACGCTTGCGGCAGTGAAGATGGTCCTGGGTAAAGGTCACCTTGACAGGAAGGAATTTTCCCTCGACAATACTCAAATTTCATCTCGGTTTCTCGCCGTACTCCTGGATCTAGGTACTCTGAAGCCAGTGGCCAGGGACTTGGTGGTCCGAATGTTTCAGAAGGATTTACTGGGCGGTCTCGAAATTACTCTGAAGGCGGCTTTTAGTGGTAAGGGCATCCTGCGCCCTGCAGACCTCACTTCCCTTAGGGATTCCGATGAAGCAGTCAAGGTGTATCCGTTTCTTCTAGATCTCAAAGGACCTGCTTTATCACATCACCAAAAACTCGCCGATGTGGCCGTGGAGTTTCTGAAAAGAAAATTGAAAATTGTGTCGGTGGAAGGGACGGACTGGGTCGAAGGTTTCATTTGCTTTGCAGAGGTTAACGGATTCTGGTGATTTAGTCGGGTATTGCAGTAGCTGTATGGTTTTGCTAGCTCTTGTTTTAGTATTCTCTGCTTTCTTGAACTTGAGATTCAGTTTTTGGCTGTGGTGGTGGTTAGGTCTATGTTTGTTTCTCCTTCGTATCGCTTCTTTTATGTTTTAAACTGTATGAAGCTTATCCTTGTTAGCTCCTTTTTGGTTGTTTGATGGTCTTCATTGAAAATCTCCTGCTTAGCAGACGTTTGTAAAGCTCTTTTACTATCTATGAAAATATCGCCTTACGGATCAAAAATATATATATATATATATTTATATATTTATATATATGTATATAAATATATATATTTATATATATATGTATATAAATATATATATATATATATAACATATATATATATATGTATATAACAAATATATATATTTATATATGTATATAACAAATATATATATTTATATATGTATATAAATATATATATATATATAGGTATGTATATATATATATATATATATATATATATATATATATATATATATTATTTATATATATATGTATAAATAAATATATATATATATATATATATAAATATATATGTATAAATATATATATATATGTATAAATATGTATAAATATATATGTATAAATATATATATATATATATATATGTATAAATATATATATATATATATATATATATATGTATAAATATATATATATATATATGCACAAACATTAAGAATTAATTATATATCATAGAAATGGAACGATAAAATATAGAACCTAAAATATAAAATATAGAAGAATAAAGATGCATATTTTTAAAATGTGGTGGTAAGTAATTTAAATAATATAATTTGTAAATTTTCTATTTATATAGGATCAATTCAATATTCTAATTTAAACATATTTAGAATAATTGCAAATTTTGGTTAACATAAGTTTATTCATAATTATTGTATACTATATAATAAATTTAATATTTATTAATATTTGCACAAATTGATTAATGAGTTAATACAACACACAAAAAATCATTATTAACTTTACAATGAGCATCTTTAGAAAGAGATGTACGAAATAAGTGTCTTTATTTATTATAGAGAGATTATACATAGATAGGTATAGCTTGGTTATAAAATGACAAAATAGTAACTTATTTGTTTACTTGAGGTTACATAGTAACAAAATAGTAACATCCTTGTTTACATAGTAAAAAGAAATAATTGTTTCACATATTTTGCAAATGCATCTCATAAGCATGGATGATAGAAGAGGTTGCTTCAATTTTGTAGTGTTGCTTATAGTAAACCTCCCTAAGGTACATAAACCCTCAAGTTTTATGTAACTATCTTGAAATGTTGTCAACGTTTCTTGAAGTTTTTTGATATCCATTGCTTCGACAAGAGGGGTTGTTTCACATGTAAGTTTGAACTTGCGTACAACTGCATGGCAATTGTTTGTAATATGTGAAGAAAGATTTTGAACATCAGTTCCAAGGCATTCTGATTTATTGACAGATGGGTATTCTTTGGTAGCATGGTTGTAGAATCTATTGGTATGAAGGGGGTATGTGTACTTTTGGTTGTATCTTCACTAGAGGTTGGAATGATGACATTATTATTTGCATGATTAGCCATTTCCTAAGACAAAAATGAATACATAAAAGGTATAAGAATAAATCAAGACGTAATTATAAGAGGTGTAACATAAAAAATTATTAATTCAAATTGAGTCAAAAGTAAAAACATGTTAATTCACATTTTAGCAAAAGAAAGATCGTTATAAATTGAAATACCTATAATTAAATTTATGTATTAATGTAATGAAAAACTAATAAATAAATAATTAAAATATTTAAATAAATAGATTTTTTAGTAAATTACTATAATTATTTCAAAGTAAATTTAAAAATTGTGACTTTTTTGAAATTTAAATATAAATATAACTATTTAGACCAAGCAATCATAATATTATTTTAAAATAAATTTACATTATATAAAATATAGTACATAATATATTTTAAAAATTAATAATAAGCAGTAAACTTATTATTAAGCTTCATAATTTAAATTGTGTGTATATTAATAGTTATTATAAAGTATATTAAGAATGATATGACCTTGGTAGATGTGCAGGAAAGAATTACTACAGATAAGGCAAAAACGGATGACATAATTGTAAAATCTAGAAAAAGTGAAAGAGATGTAAGCATACTCGATGTTGGAAATGAAAATAGAAGGGACACTCCTAGTGAAAATGGAAGAGTGAAATATCTAAATGCAATTCATTCAAAAAATAATGCTTCCAGAGATCTTGAAAACATTATAGAGATGATAGGAACTACATCTATAGTGTACAATAAAGACTGTAATACTAAGAAAGTAAAATCCTCAAAGAATATCCCATCCAAAATAAACCAAGAGAGGACTACAAAGGTTGTGGAAAGAGGGATGGATGAAGTGGTTGCAAAAGGTAGTAAGTCTGAGAAAAATGCAAGGTATAAAGGAAAGAAACAAAAAGATAAATTGGACTCTAATAACATGTCTTATGTGAAGAAATCTCTAGCCTGAAAATAAGAAAGTCGCTTCTCAAAAAATATTGCCAAGAGTTGTGGCCATAATCCAAAGAAAACAATGAGCTCTTCTACTGTAGGTACAATTCAATCTTCAGAAAAGAAGGAAGAGATTGATTGGGTCACTGACAATGATCGGTCTTAAGGTTCAGACGAACTTAATGGAAAAAAGGGAAAATTTTGTTAGTTGTCACAATCAAAAGAAGATTGTTAATGATGTCTATTTAGATAGTCAACATGCAAAAGGGGAACATGGAATTGATTGTAATCTTGTGAAACCTCAAATGGTGAGGAGAACTCATGATGGAGTAGTTATGAATAGGGTAATAGGTATAAACACCATCAGTCCAAAAACAAAGACTGTAAAGTAAACTAAGGTTGAGAATCATTGTAAGAAGAAGTGTATATCTCTTTTTAGAAGTACTAGTGATGTGAGTACAGACAGAGACAACGGATCTAATTCCTACATGGGGAGCTCATCTTCAAAGAGGCCTTCTAGAAACTCTTCAGATTCATTTGATTTGGATATAGGAATCAGAGACAAAATATCAAATATCCAGTCAATAAAACCTCAGACACAATGGGAACCTTCAACAAGTGGTAGGAATTTTTATATGAACGGAGCAAAATAGAAACTAATAAAATGCTACATAATTCATAATATTTCAGTATTATAAATTTTGACTTATGGTTTAGGTTATTTATGTCTTTCATTTTTAATTTTTTTGGTATTCTTTTTGTTTATTAATAACATTCAGCAAATCCTTGTTGTGTGTTCTCAAGAAGGACCTTTTGATATTGAATAAGTAATAACTGATTGCTTCATGGGAGAATCCAAAGGAGGACTAGTACCAGAACCGCTTTGTGTTGAGTATGTAGCAGGTTTCTGGAGTCCAGTATGACAATGTAATTTCTAAATAGTATTCAGTACTAGCAAACTGGTATACTTGCAAATTTACTTCTATTTGGTATATAGAGGTCTTTGGGTAAGTAAATGTTGTTTTCTCTAGATCCTTAATTTGGAAAAATAGGAGATTAAATTGGATTCAATTATATTATTTTACTAAGTTTTAAAGTATTAGTATTTACTATAATGGCATTGTTATAAGCCTAAATCACTTATGGTGAGGAATCACTTGGAAAGGAATATCAAATTCCATAATTCAAACACTTGGTGAGTACTTAGAATCAATGCACTTTGTATTCTCTTGACTCCAAAGCAAACAAGTAGCCCCATCTGGTAGAAGCTTCATATTTTCTAGCTTCAATGGCCATCATGTGTGTGTCCCACTTTAGGAAAAATATGGATATCAATATCTTGAATGATTTCTTTTGAACTTGATCGAGGCGCTCCCACTATATTATTCAAATATTCAATTGAATCCACTGCAAAAGAAAGTCACAGGTTGCTGGTAAGGATATGCTGCTATTGCTCATGTTGTATGGTTTGAAATTTAAAATGGACAACCAGATTGAAAGTAGTGAATCAGAACAATGTGGAGGCTAGATTGAAAGTGAAGAACTAGATCAGATCAAAAGTAGAGAACCAAATCAATATGGATGGTGAAGTGCCTTACTGGTTGGATTTTTTCACCCTAGATGGTTAGCATTCTCTCTAACCCATGAATGATTTAATATTTATCCCGTTTATAGCTTGATTCACCATTTCAAGGTCCAAATTTAGTTGATTTATGGTCATCTAATTAGAAAGAAGCTAGGGGTAAAATGATCTTTCCACTCTAAACAGAGTGCAAAAGGCAGAAGCTACTACCTTTTTGGGAAAAAATACGACCTTTCAAATTGCAACCATATCATGTAAATGGAATAGTTGATGTCCCAGCCATAACTCAAAATAGTTGATATCATTGTCGAGCAAGTGGGTTGAATGTAGATTACCTACCTCAAAGCTAGTCCAAAAAATTGATGAAAGTTGTCATTTTCATGTCACTTTCTAATTCATCTCACACTTGCTAAAATTTTTGTAGTAACACAATCTAAATACATAGAAAGTAAACCCATAAAAGATTGTAGTAAATAGTCTAAATACACATAAAGTAAACCCAGAAAAAATTGTAAGAGCAAATGTATCTATTTTGGCATTGAAATATATGAGAATGTATGCGAAGGAGACATGTGATGAACAAAAAGAGCAAATAAGTGCAATGGAACAAGAAGTAGACTTTTCAATAGGATTTGATTAAGTTGCTATCACCAATTGATTACATTCGCAAATTCTTCAACCAGTGATGGTCAACAAATCAGTTGTTTTACTCAATCTAAAAAGGTCGATTGCTTAAGTTCTTCAAGTGTCATCTCTTTCTCGTTCAATGATAACCCCGAAAATGGCTACAAGCTCTTATGAGAGATGAAAGGACTCTGGGATGCTTTGGATCTTTCAAATGTGCGGAGATAGAAAGGAGAGAAAAGTGATGGAGATCAACTTTGTATCTTGTTTAGACATATCCATCTCTTCATGGCATTTAGTCCCAATACTATTATTGTTGTTGTCTCTACAACTACAATTCGCATTAGGAAACTTCTCTCTATTTGGACCCGCTAAAAAATCAGAATTACAGGAACAAGTGCAATAAATGTGAGCTCCCCCTTCCCTCTGTCGCCTCTTTTTTATTTTAGTAAACTGTATGATCATGTTTAACTGAATTCTTTCCTACATGTTTTCTAAATCATTTAGTGGGATACCTAATCGTGTGTTTATCACAGGAAATTTCATGTTTTATTCATTTGGTAGGTCTCTATAAATAATTGAATGATGTATATTTTATCGCTAAATAGATTTATTAGAAACAACATACTAAAAAATAACTAATAATAGACATTTTTTTTAGTATGTTGTTTCTTTGTTTTCTTCATTTCTTCATTTTTACTTGGTTTTTTTATTGTTTCCCTATTTTAATAAGTTTTATTAGATGTTAAAAAAAGGCTATTATTAGTTTATTTTAGTTTTTTTCATAAGCTTTCTTGCTATATATCTTTGTATTGAGCTCTCTTAATAGCTACTTTGTTTTTCAAAGAATTCTACAAAGTTTTTTTTCTATGTACAAGAGTTTGTAAGTTTTTTTAATTTGCTATTTTTTTTGTGGGTTGCTCACTTCCTTGCAAATATGATAGTTCATTTTGATAAATTATTTTCTATATGAAACAAACCTATCTTATGAATAACCCTATTTATGGATCCTTTTGTATTGTGTTATGTTAAGAAATTGCGGCTAGTTGCTCTGAATTTTAAGATAAAGTTGCTTCAAGATTCTTATCAAATTGTTAGCTTTCTTCCTATTGTCTCAATCTACTCATCATTGTTCAATTTCTTTTTGGAAGCCTTGTTTGTGCTTTCACATCATATAGGTGCATTACTTTTGGCTACAATTTCCTATATTTTTGTCATTTAAATAGTATTGTTTAATGTTTCAATGTATTTCCACCAGAAAAAATAGGATAAAAATATCTTGTTGTGGTCAACCTCCCATGCTTTAGTAATTTAATGTTTACTCAACCTCCATCTAGAACAAAGCTCTTAGCTAGCATATGAATAAACCTTTGACCGCAACCAAGAAGACTAGATCATGAGTTCAATTTCCATTCAACAATTCTCTATCTTTCATTATTGACTGTTTTTTATTCCTCGCTTCTAACTAGTGATACCCTTCCATTTGTGTTTTTCTTTTTATATAGAAAAATGGATGCCAAAGACTTTATGTTTATTATTTTCTTTGTGAATTCATTCTACAACATATTATAACAATCCACAAGATGTCACATATATTGTACAAAGAATAATATTAGGAAAAAAGGTAGGAAGTGTAAAATACCTAGATTTCGTATAATTCTATGAAACAACAACTATTGCCTTATGTCTTATGTTGAAGTCTTCTACAACTCCTTTGAAGTTGTCCTTGAAACTCTGTTAATTTGTTAGTTTATTATGAAGATTGTTAATTTGTTTAGTTTTTTGTGAATAAAAAAAATAGGCCAACAATATGTAAAAATCCTACAGAGAGCCAAGTCTCAAAAGGACTAACAATTCCTAACCATGTCAATCAAATGTAGACTTTATTAATACAACTGACTCAAAAAAATAGTTAGTTTTGCTAATAGTTTGGCTGACAATAGGATAGATTAAACCATACCCAATAAAAATTGCAACAACTATAATCAAAAGAACAAATCATGGTGGAATCATATTGCAGAGATGACCACCAAGAAGACCAAGAAGACTAAGATAATACCCAAGTACAGTTTTCAATGTGTGTGATTGCAAGAAAAAATTATATGGTTTAACCTTATTAGGCAATTCTATAGTGGAGTGAAACCCAATCTGTGATTATCTTACAATACAATGTTCCCATGACCTCACTATTAAACAAACATACTAGTGTAAAAGGAGTGCATTTACCTAGATAAAAATGTCTAAATTGAAGCTTAGGAAATTTATTATTTCCAAGTAGAAATAGAAAATTGTGCCCATGTAAGATGGGCATTTATTTTTTGGTAAAAGTAAAATCAAATTGCTTGAAGGATATTCTAGATCCATGCAAAAACAATAAACAACATGCCTGTTGTTTAGTTTCAACCGATTTATTTGCCTCAATTCATTTTGTGTTTATCAAATTCTATATTATCAATGAAGAAAACACAACCAATTCCTATAAGATTTTACAAAAATGACCCTTTTTCTGACACAAAATTATTCCTCTACCAGCCCGATAAATCTATTTAGCGATAAAATATACATCATTCAATTATTTATAGAGACCTGCCAAATGAATTAAAAATAGAAATTGCATGTGATAAAAACACGACCAGGTATCCCACTAAATGATTTAGAAAACATATAGGAAAGAATTCAATTAAATATGATCATACGGTTTACTAAAATAAAAAAGAGGCAAAAGAGGGAAGGGGGAGCTCACATTTATCACACTTGTTCCCGTAATTTTAGTTTTTTAGCAAGTCCAAATAGATAGAAGCCGCCTAATGCAAATCGTAGTTGCAGAGACAACAACAATAATAGTATTAGGACTAAATGCCACGAAGACATGGATTTGTGTAAAGAAGATAAAAAGTTGATCTTCATCACTTTTCTCTCCTTTCTATCTCTGTACTTTTGAAAGATCTGAAGCATCCCAGAGTCCTTTCATCTCTTATAAGAGCATGTAGCCATTGTCGAGGTTATCATTGAACGAAAAAGATATGATACTTTTGAAGAACTTAAGCATCCGACCTTTTCAAATTGAGTAAAACAGCCAATTTGATGACCATCACTCATTGAAGAATTTGAGAATGTAATCAATTGGTGATAATAACTTAATCAAATCCTATTGAAAAGACTAATTCTTGTTCCATTATAGTTATTTGCTCTTTTTGTTCATCAAATTTCTCCTTCACATACATTCTTGTATATTTTAATGCCAAAATAGATACATTTTCTCTTACAATTTTTTTTTGGGTTTACTTTATGTGTATTTAGACTACTTACTGCAATATTTTTTGGGTTTACTTTCTATGTATTTAGATTGTGTTACTACAAACAATTAAGCAAGTGTGAGATGAATTAGAAAGTGACATGAAAATGACAGCTTTCATCAATTTTTTGGACTATCTTTGAGGTAGGAAATCTACATTCAACCCACCTGATCGACAATGAGATCAACTATTTTGAGTTATGGTTGGGACATCAACTATTCCATTTACATCATATGGTTGCAATTGGAGAGGCCGTATTTTTCCCAAAAAGGCAGCAGCTTCTCCCTTTTGCACTCTATTCAGAGTTGAAAGATCATTTTACCCCTAGCTTCTTTCTAATCAGATGACCATAAATAACCTAAATGTGGACCTTGAAATGGTGAATCAAGTTATAAATGGGATAAATATTGAATCATTCATGGGTCAGAGAGAACGTCAACCATCTAGGGTGACAAAAGCCAACCAATAAGGCACTTCACTAGCCACATTGATCTGGTTCTCTACTTTTGATATGATCTAGTTCTCCACTTTCAATCTAACCTCCACATTATTCTAATTCATTGCTTTCAATCTAGTTATCCATTTTAAATGTCAAACTAAACAACACGAGCAACAAAATTATATCCTCATCAACAACCTATGACTTTCTTTTGCAGTAGATTCATTTGAATATTTGAATAATATAGTGGGAGCACCTTGATCAAGTTCAAAATAAATCATTCAAGATTTTGATATCTATATTTTTCCTAAAGTGGGACACACACATGATGGCCTGTGAGGCTAGAAAATCTGAAGCTTCTACTAGATGGGGCTACTTGTCTACTATGGAGTCAAGAGAATACAATTTGCATTGATTCTAAGTACTCACCAAGTGTTTGAACTATGGACTTTGATATTTCTTTCCAATTGATTCCTCTCCATAAGTGATTTAGGCTTATAACAATTCCATTATAGTAAATACTAATACTTTAAAACTCAGTAAAATAATATAATTGAATCCAATTTAATCTCCTATTTTTCCAAATTAAGGACCTGGATAAACCATCATTTACTTACCCAAAGACCTCTATATACCAAATAGAAGTAAATTTACAAATATACCAATATGCTAGTACTCAATACTATTTAGAAATTACATTGCCAGACTCTCTAGAACCCATAGCATACTCAACGCAAAGCGGTTCCAGTACTAGTCCTGCTTTGGATTCTCCCGTGAAGCAATCAGTTATTACTTATTCAATATCAAAAGGTCCTTCTTGAGAACGCACAACAAGGATTTATTGAATATTATTAATAAACAAAAAGAATACCAAAAATATTAAAAATAAAAGACAAAACTAACCTAAACCATAAGTCATAATTTATAATACTAAAATATTTTTAATTATGTAGCATTTTATTAGTTTCTATTTTTCTAATGTGCATTGTACAAACAACTTTGATATTGAAAAATATTTTATATATTTTATAATACTGAAATATTCTAAATTATGTTGCATTTTATTAGTATCTGTTTTTCTCTATTCAAATAAAAATTCCTACCACTCGTTGAAGGTTCCCAATGTGTTTAAGGTTTTATTGATTGGATCTTCAATATTTTGTCTTTGCTTCTTGTATACGAATAATATGAATCTGAATAGTCATTAGTAGACCTCTTTGAAGATGAGTCCCCATTTAGGAATCAGATATGTTGTCTCCCTTTGTACTCACATCACTGGTACTTCGAAAAAGAGATATACACTTCTTAGAATGATTATAAACCTTACTTTTCTTTACAGTATTTATTTTTGGACTGATGGTTTTTATACCTATTACCCTGTTCATAACTACTCCATCATGAGTTTCCCTACCATTTGAGCTTTCACAAGATTACAATCAATTCCATGTTCCCCTTTTGCATGCTAACTATCTAGATAGACATCATTAGCAATCTTCTTTTGACTATGACAACTAACAAAATTGTCATTTCTGCCATTAAGTTTGTCTAAACCTTGAGACCAATTATTGTCAGTGATCCAATCAATATCTTCCTTCTTTTCTTAAGATTGAATTGTACCTGCAGTAGAAGAGCTCACTGTTTTCTTCCGATTATGACCACAACTCTCGACAATGTTTTTTTGAGAAGCAACTTTCTCTTTTTTAGGCTAGATATTTCTTCACATTATACATGTCATTAGTGTCCAATTTATCTTTTTGTTTCTTTCCTTTATACCTTGCATTTTGCTTAGACTTACTACCTTTTGCAACCACTTCATCCATCCCTCTTTCCACAACCTTTGTAGTCCTTTCTTGGTTTATTTTGGATGGGCTATTCTTTGAGGATTTTACTTTCTCGGTATTATAGTCTCTATTATACACCATAGATGTAGTTCCTACCGTCTCTATAATGTTTTCAAGATCTCTAGAAGAATTATTTTTTGAATGACTTGCATTCAGATATTTCACTCTTTCATTTTCACCAAGAGTGTCCCTTCTATTTTCATTTTGAGCATTGAGTATGCTTACATCTCTTTCACTTTTGCTAGATATCACAATTATGTCATCTTTTTTCGCGTTATATGTAGTAATTCTTTCATGGGCATCTACCGAGGTCATGTCATTCTTAATATATTGAATAATAACTATTAATATATAGAAAATTTAAATTATGAAGCTTAATAATAAGTTTACTATTTATTATTAATTTTTAAAATATATTATATAATTTATTTTAAAATAACATTATGATTGCTCAATCTAAATAGTTATATTTATATTTAAATTTTAAAAAAGTCACAATTTTTTATTTACTTTGAAATAATTATAGTAATTTACTAAAAAATCTATATATTTTAATTATTTATTTCTTATTTTTTAATTACATTAATACATAAATTTAATTATAGGTATTTCAATTTATAATAATCTTTCTTTTGCTAAAATGTGAATTAACATGTTTTTACTTTTGACCCAATTTGAATTGAAAAAAATTATGTTACACCTCTTATAATTATGTCTTGATTTATTCTTATACCTTCTATGTATTCATTTTTGTCTCAAGAAATGGCTAAACATGCAAATAATAATTTCATCATTCCAAGCTCTAGTGAAGATACAACCAAAAGAATACATACCCCCTTCATTCTAATAGATTCTACAACCATGCTACCAGAGAAATGCCCATCTGTCAATAAATTAGAATGTCTTGGAACTGATATTCAAAATCTTTCTTCACATATTACAGACAGTTGTCATGCAATTGTACACAAGTTCAAACTTGCATGTGAAACAACCCCTCTTGTCGAAGCAATGGATATAAAAACTTCAAGAAACTTTGACAACATTTCAAGACAGTTACATAAAAATTGAGGGTTTATGTACCTTCCTTAGGTAGGTTTACTATAATCAACACTACAAAATTGAAGCAACCTCTTCTATCATCCATGCATATGATATGTATTTGCAAAATATGTGAAAAAATTGTTTCTTTTTACTATGTAAACAAGGATGTTACTATTTTGTTACTATGTAACCTCAAGTAAACAAATAAGTTACTATTTTGTCATTTTATAACCAAGCTATACCTATCTATGTATAATATCTCTACAATAAATAAAGACACTTATTTTGTACATCTCTTTCTAAAGATTCTCATTGTAAAGTTAATAATGAATATTTTGGTGTTGTGTTAACTCATTAATCAATTTGTGCAAATATTAATAAATATTAAATTTATTATATAGTATACACTAATTATGAATAAACTTATGTTAACCAAAATTTGCAATTATTTTAAATATGTTTAAATTAGAATATTGAATTGATCCTATATAAATATAAAATTTACAAATTATATTATTTAAATTACTTACCACCACATTTTAAAAATATGCATCTTTATTCTTCTATATTTTATATTTTGTGTTCTATATTTTATCATTCCATTTCTATGATATATAATGTAATTCTTAATGTTTGTGCATATTTATATGTTGTAAGGGTTTTAATCAATTAGGATAAATTTTGGTCTATTTTTTGCATACATTTATGCAGTACATTTATGTTGTAAGGGTTTTGATCATATATGAAGAAAGCCTCTTTTCCATTTTTTTTAATCTTTTAGGAACAAATTTACATTTTAAGCATTAACATAATATCATATTTCAATTTGCTCACAAGTCAATTTCTTCAACTCAAAATTAACTTAATGATACCAAGATTCATTAATTTGTAAAACTTAATTATCATATTTCAACTTGTCGTAGGCCAATTCCTCGCAATTAATTCCAACAACATTATGACAATGTTAACTGCAAATGCCATTACAGATATTCTTGCAGGAATATCTAGTTTGGACCCTGTTTTACAGGTTACATCTATCGAACCCATTCAACAAGCTCATTCTACACTTGTCAAATACCGAGTTCAACTATTTGATGGTTTACACACACATCATGCTTTGCTTCTTGATAAATTCAAGGAACTTGTTTTGGAGGAGGCTTTAGTTAAAGGTTCTATTGTTCAACTAAAGTAATATACTTCCAAGATTCTCCATAAATTTATGTACATCCACACTTGCAGAAAACTATTATATTCCTCTTGTTTATTACCTTGCATGCTCTTACTAAATTAATCATTTCATTTCATTGCAGGGCTATCATAATTCATAACTTGGAATTAATTTCAAACAACACACAAATTATTGGAACTCCAACTCCTCTCCTCCAATCTAGAAGTTCCCTCCCTTCAAATACCTCTCAAGCAACATTCAGATCCTCTCAATATACAAATGATTCAGTGCAACAATATGGAGACCCTACAACTCAACACAATATATCCCCTTTTGAACCAATTCCCATTAGAACATTAATCCCATACCATAAGCATTGGTTCATTAAGGGTCGATCCTTGACAAAATCTCCAATCCACCAATTCCAAAATGTTGGTCGTGATGGAAAAGTATTTGGATTTTATTTCATAGACAAAGCAAGCTCTGAAATACATATTTCTTGCTTCAACAAACTTGTTGATGAGTTCTACCAAGCTATTCGCTCAAATCATCTTTTTGTGATCTCCAACAGTCGAATTAAAGTGGATAACACAAAATACACTAGCTCCACACATCCATTTAAAATAGTTCTCCTCAACTCATCAACAATAACTCCTTCCACAACCTTAGATTCTACCATACCTACACATACATTCCACATAAAGAGCATAGATCCATTGGCCTCATTGCCTATTAATTTCCTTGTTGATGTTGTTGGCATACTTTTATCTATCTCCCCTACATCAACCATTTGTAAAAGAGATGGTACAAAAATAATCAAACGTACAGCTACAATCATAGACATGTCAATTTGTACCATTGATGTTACCCTTTGGGGTCATCATTGTGAGATTGATGGTAAGAAAATATCTGATACGCCAATGTAGCCAAACCCTCCTATTCTATTGATTAAATCTAGATGTACAACCTCTCGGTGTGGTAAAGGCAATGATACTATTTATTCTACTACAATCCTAATCAACCCAAATATATCAAAGGCCTCAAGATTACATAAATGGTATGTTGCGCTACGAAATTCCAAGCCTTCTAATTCCTTGTCCAAAATCCACCTTTCTCCATACAAGTTTTCAAATCCAATCAATATCTCATCTATTACAAATATAAGCTTTCTTGAGAAGAAAACTGTTTGCATAAAGGAATCCATCTCAAAACTACACTTGGACAACTTTTACTACCTTTCATGCCCTCTGTTAGTGGATAATAAAAAAAAATTAAAAAATTGGAAACTTCACCCAATACCTTTCAATGCCCAAAGTGCTCTAAATATCTATCTAGATGTGATTTTAGCTACATGCTTAAAATCGACCTGCAAGATGGAATTGGAGAAATTTTAAAAGTTACTGCATTTGAAGGACTAGCAAATTCCTTGATGGGTGTTTCTGTAAAAGATTTGCAACTATTACTGGTTGAACCTAATGTTGCTAAACACATTTTAGAAAATGTTGTTGGTTGTTAGTTTTTCCTCGAGCTCACCATCAAAATGATTTCATTTGGTGGACAAGAAACACAAAGCGTTGTTATTACAACCTTTAAGGCCATTTAAAATTTGCATTTAAGTCTTTTAAGCATTATTGTATAAGCTAAATGGCCATCTATATGCAGATGATCAACATTTATATATATTTTTGGAATATTCTATACATTGGTTGTCCATATGTGTAAAGACAATCATATATTTAAAAATATGTTTAGATATTTACTTGTGTTCCAATTTTATTATTTCCAAAATGTTATCTCCTTAAATTATATATAATGATTGGTCATGGTATTCCAAATAAAAAAATGAACAAGTTATTCATATTTGTTTCAGGAATTTTATGTACATTGAATGTTTGCATATTTAATTTTTTTGTTATCTACGTTTGTTCCAAATTATTTATTCATGTCATTTTATCTCCTTAAATTCTATACAATATATGCTCATGTTATTTGTAATGTATGTTTCAATTTTGTATTTAAAATATATATTGTTGTAATTATGACTCATAAATTTCCTTAAAATGGAGGTAGAAAATGAAAGGGAAAAAGAAAAACGCTTGCGTAAAAATGAAACGCAATGAGCATACTACCATGCAAGGAAAAATAATATTAACAAAAGATGACGAGAAATCCTACAAAACACCATTGATGGAGCCTTTGCATCTACGCTCTCTTCTCCCAATAACACATCACACCTACAAACACCTACACCTCAACTGCAAAGTATACATCAACCCAACCCATTCGTTCAAATGCACCCTTGTATACCTACATCCCATGATTTTTTGGCTACTAGAAATAATTTCCGTTCAAAATTAGATAGCCTTTCAAATACATAAACTTGTATGGTCTACATGGAAAGATATCCAAGAATCAAAACTAGAAAGTCAAATGGAATCACTACTTGTTTTAGATGTATATCTGAAAAAGACAACCATCGCTTCTCAAACTGGAACAACATGGAACTAGATGAGCAACCAATGTGTTTAAAAATTATATCTCAACTTGAGGAGATGTTGATAGCAAGGGTTAGCCCAATCCTACAAGTTAGCTATGCAAGGGGGGGACAACTAAAATACACTGGACACACTATTTGTTTTCCTTGAGATATATCTACAATTGCAACCTACTTTCCTAGGCATATTAATGATTGGATATACTAATAATTATCAGGAAGAACATCAAGCAAAAACCATATAACTTCTATGTTTGTATAGGACATGTCCATGAGGCATTACAATATAAGATACACAACAACCCATGCTACAAATATGTGCAAATAGATGAGCTTGCACTATCAAACTTACCCCAATCCTCCACTAACATCTTAGACCTCCTATATACAACAAATTCAAATTCTGATCCCATAGATATAGACTTAATGGAAACAAGCGATACTAAATATGACCCCTTAGAACAAAAACATGTCAATTACAACTTCATTTGTGGAAAACCTGCCACATGCATGAACAAAAGTCAAAGAAGTGTGCTCTTCATTACAACTAGGCTCAGGACGACCAACACCTTTTGCTACATGGCCACCCATTTCTCCATCTCCTATAAATGAATACACCACCAAAGGACTATTTTTTATGGCATTCCCCACTTTGTTTCCAAAATGGAAAGTTGCATTCCAACAAGAGTGTATCAAGGAAGTTAAGCTACATGAGTATGCTCTCCACCTTCTAATGTACCATGATAATAGGTTTGGCCAACACTCAAGATTTAGGTACTACATACTGAATATTATAATGTGCCACCATAGCCAAGCAACTACAACTATATTTATTAGTAAACAAATCGATGGTTACCTACCATCAACAATCATTGGCCTTCACCAAAATCCAAAACCTCAAAACCGATGGTTTATTCTATTTGTAGCTTGCCTTTCCTTGTACTAGGTTTCAGGCCCCATCAAAACCTACTTTTACCTCTAATCAAAAACAATCGTTGGCCTTCACCAAAAATTAAGGACATGGTAAATGACAAACTTGCATATCAACTCATGCGATTTAGCTCATCAATTCGTGGCACCAAACCATTTTGGAACCAACGTTGAGGGGAGCTTTTAGACATGGTCAGTCAAATTGGATGCCCCACACTTTTCTTCACCCTTAGTGCAACAGACACAAAATGGCCAAACTTGCATTCCATCATACCAACCAGATCACCTACAAATCCTTTTATGGCTTCAAGATGGAGGATAAAAAATATTGTTCATAATCCACACCTTACTGCACTGTACATGCACCACAGGTTTGTTGCATTTTGTGAAGATGTCTTGGAAAAACTTCTTGAGGCAACAAAATATTGGTATATGTAAAATCCTTTTTTTCTCATTAACTTACAATACGCTCTTACTTTTATTGTTTCCAAAAAAAATAAATTTTTAGGTATGAATGGCAACACAGAGGCTCTGTACACATCCACGGTTTCCTATGGCTCCAACAAGCACTTGACATTAGAGGATTAGAATGGAATAATGAGAAATCAATACAAAATGCACTTGACTACATTGATAGATATGTCTCTGCATGGAACCCACGAAGCATTGAATTGAGAAACCAAAAATTTCATCGATCTATTCTTGATGATCCTTGTTTGATGGATACAAAAATGATTATTTCAACCAACCCTTCAACAAACTATACTGAAACTGGTCAACCGTGTTGAGTGCCACATAAGATATACTCTACAAACATGCCTTAGAAGGAAAGGGACATCTATTATATGTCATTATAAAGCACCCTGGACCATTCAAGATAGATCAACTCTTTCAAATTATGAGAATGCCCAGCCAAAGCATACCCCAGCACACAATGGTGAACACCAGAACCTTCACAACCCATCTATACTAACCATATGGAGGTCCAATGTAGACTACCAACCTATTCTCTCAATTGATTTTTTTTAAATATATTGCAAAGTATGCCACTAAAGCTGAACACAAATCTAAAACATATCATGCCATGTTATCTTGCATTTCAACAACTTTTGATTTTGAAATGCCTTCCCCTATAGCATTTAAAAAAATTCTTGCATTAGTGCCCAAGAGAGTTTCCACCTCCTAATAAAGCTTCCCCTCTCCATATCCAGTAGGACCTTTGTTTCTTTAAATGTCAATCAACACAAATTCCAATGTGTATCAGTTTCAACCACATCAATGACAACATAACCTACCTACATTGATGCTTACATGGCACAACGATTACATCTAGAGATAAGGCCTCTCATTGAAATGACCCAAAAGTGGACCTTTAAAGCATCTCGCAAAAATAATCAATGGAAAGAGCGCCCGAAAGAATCAATTGTTTGAGTCTCTCCATGGTTCACAACTATCCTTCCAAAAGAAGAAAAAATCTTTCATGATTTTTTTGGACTGAACTAGTATTAAACAAACAATTCCATAATATTGACAGTGAATTCAGATCCATGGAAGATCAAATAATAGCACAATGGGAGATGTTCTCTTCTACCTACTAGTCATGGCATGTCCATCACACACCAATAGAACCAATTGAAGAAATTGATGCAAGCAACCCATCCAGCCCTGAGTCTATAATGCAAGAGGACAACCTTGATGAATGGAAAGTACTAGCAGGTCTACATCCAAACCTTTCTATTCAACTAGATGCACTAGCCATGCTTGGGAAACGTGACATTGACCTGAACCATGAATGGGTAGATAGTCACTTCAACCCACAATAATGAATTAGAGCTACTACTTTCATAGACTCCAACTACACAACATTTCAAGTACACCATGTTTGTAGTGAACACAACCATACCACCCTCTCTATAGACCTGCAAAAAGCTTACAATATATTTTTGTCCCATCTAAGTAATAATCCTTTGCAACTACCATTTAAATTAATTATTCAAGGAACTACAGGAACTAGAAAGTGACACCTCATAAATAAAATAAGGATTACACTCATGAGCTCAGCACCAACTCACCAATCACCATTACTACTTCTTGCACCTACAGGTGTTGTTACATTCAACATTGAAGCATCAACAATTCATTGCGCCCTTCAAATACCAATCAAAGTAATGACCCCCCACAAGGACAAATGCTTGCAACCTTCCAAGCAGCATGTACTTCATTCAGTATATTTTGATAGATGATATGAGCTTCATTGGGCCCAATTTGATAGAACGAATTGACATGAGGCTATGTGAAGAGTTCCCCAGCCACAACCAATAACCATTTGGAGGGCGATCGATCATTTTCTTTGGTGACCTAGGCCAACTACCTCCAGTCAAAGATATCCCCCAGTATGCTTCTACTTCCTATGGATGAAAAATATGGCACACCTTCACAACAGTGATAACATTGACACAAATATTTTGACAGATTGGTGATGATCCTTCCCAAATTGCTTTTTGTGGACTTGGTCAAGTCAAAGCAATTATATACAGCAAAGGAGAAAAACCACCTCAACTTTCCTTATTTGTTGTTCATTTCAAAAATTACAGGGGATCATAATAACCCAAAAAATGTACCTATAACCCCAATGAGTCGTGGCCACCGCCGTCAAATTCCACTAAAAATGGCATGGGCCTTGACAATTCACAAGTCACAAGGACTTACACCATAAAGGACAACAATCGATATTGACAACACTGGTCGACAAGGGTTGGCATTCACAACTATTTCAAGAGTTTGTGAACTGTCATGCATTCACATACAACCTTCCTTCATATTCCAAAGATATGCATGCATGCAACATAGCCCATTTGTGACTCGAAGAAAAAGGGAAGAGAAACATTTGAATGTAATATCAAAAAACAACAATTCACAAACCTAAAGGAGGTTACGCTAACAACATGTATGCCCCTTTATTTATCTCATATCTACATTATCAACTAAGCTTGATAAGAAACAAATCAACACAAAGTTAAAATTATTTTCCCATGTAAATTATATCTCATATTTTCTTTATTATAGGTTCCACTCATGACTCACTTACACTATGTTTCCCATTGTTGAACATCTACAAATCAACTCTACCAAAGGTGAGAATGAGTCAAATATAATTTACAACTTCAACAAATTGATTTTAACTTGTTGTTTTTAAAATAATAAACATGTCTATTGTTTTATATAGATACAATGGAGTTTTAAGTGATTATATGACAATACTACAAAACAAAGTAATTTATATCTATAGTATTGTGTTTAAAAAATAAACTAAATTTACAACATTGTATATATATCCAAAATGTATGTCTACAAATATTTACATTTTTATATCAAATAAATTGAAGTACACTATCATTTATTTAATCATATGCTCTTCATTAATACCATGAGTTTTTTCCAAAATCAAGCATCTAACTATAGTCTAACCTATGATACATTATTCAATTTTAACCAATTTTCCTACACAATAATTGATTTGTATTTTATGAAGTTATACATCTCTTACAAATTTAACCTTCCATACATAAACTTATGGAAAAGCCTTAATTATAACAATGTGAACTTTTTTCTACTTATGACACATTTTCAAATTTCTACAAAACAATCTACTCAACTTTAAAATTCTCATAAAATGCTACATAATTAGGTTTTACAAATTAATGAATCTTGGTATCATTAAGTTAAATTTGAGTTGAAAAAATTGACTTGTGAACAAATTAAAATATGCTATTATGTTAATGTTTAAAATGCAAATTTGTTCCTAGAAGATAAAAAAATATGGAAAAGAAGCTTTCTTCATATATGATCAAAACCCTTACAACATATAAATATGCACAAACATTAAGAATTACATTTTATATCATAGAAATGGAACGATAAAATATAGAACATAAAATATAAAATATAGAGGAATAAAGATGTGTATTTTTAAAATGTGGTGGTAAGTAATTTAAATAATATAATTTGTAAATTTTCTATTTATATAGGATCGATTCAATATTCTAATTTAAACATATTTAGAATAATTGCAAACTTTGGTTGACATAAGTTTATTCATAATTATTGTATACTATATAATAAATTTAATATTTATTAATATTTGCACAAATCGATAAATGAGTTAACACAACACCAAAATATTCATTACTAACATTACAATGAGCATCTTTAGAAAGAGATGTATGAAAGAAGTGTCTTTATTTATTGTAGAGAGATTATACATAGATAGGTATAGCTTGGTTATAAAATGACAAAATAGTAACTTATTTGTTTACTTGAGGTTACATAGTAACAAAATAGTAACATCCTTGTTTACATGGTAAAAAGAAACAATTGTTTCACATATTTTGCAAATACATCTCATATGCACGGATGATAGAAGAGGTTGCTTCATTTTGGTAATATTGATTATAGTAAACCTCCCTAAGGAAGGTACATAAACCCTCAAGTTTTATGTAACTATCTTGAAATGTTGTCAAAGTTTCTTGACATTTTTCAATATCCATTGCTTTGACAAGAGGGGTTGTTTCGCATGCAAGTTTGAACTTGCGTACAACTGCATGGCAACTATTTGTAATATGTGAAGAAAGATTTTGAACATTAGTTCCAAGGCATTTTATTTATTCACAAATGGGCATTTCTCTAGTAGCATGGTTGCAGAATCTATTGGAATGAACGGGGTATGTATACTTTTGGTTGTATCTTCACTAGAGCTTGGAATGATGACCTTATTATTTGCATGTTTAGCCATTTCCTGAGATAAAATGAATACATAGAAGGTATAATAATAAATCAAGACGTAATTATAAGAGGTGTAACATAAAAAAAATTAATTCAAACTAAGTCAAAAGTAAAAATATGTTAATTCACATTTTAGCAAAAGATCATTATAAATTGAAATACCTATAATTAAATTTATGTATTAAGGTAATTAATAAATAATAATTAATTAATTAATTAAAATATTTAAATAGATAGTTTTTTAGTAAATTACTATAATTATTTCAAAGTAAATTAAAAAATTGCAATTTTTTTGAAATTTAAATATAAATATAACTATTTAGACCAAGCAATCATAATATTATTTTAAAATAAATTTTTATTATATAAAATATAGTATATAATATATTTTAAAAATTAATAATAAACAGTAAACTTATTATTAAGCTTCATAATTTCAATTGTGTGTATATAATAATAGTTATTATTAAGTATATTAAGAATGATATGACCTTGGTAGATGCCCAAGAAAGAATTACTACATATAAGGCAAAAAAAGATGACATAATTGTGAAACATAGTAAAAGTGAAAGAGATGTAAGCATACTCGATGTTGGAAATGAAAATAGAAGGGACACTCCTAGTGAAAATGGAAGAGTGAAATATTTGAATGCAAGTCGTTCAAAAAATAATGCTTCCATAGATCTTGAAAACATTACAGAGACGATAGGAACTACATCTATGGTGTAAAATAAAGACTGTAATACTAAGAAATTAAAATCCTCAAAGAATATCCCATCCAAAATAAACCAAGAGAGGACTACAAAGGTTGTGGAAAGAGGGATGGATGAAGTGGTTGCAAAAGGTAGTAAGTCTGAGTAGAATGCAAGGGATAAAGGAAAGAAACAAAAAGATAAATTGGACACTAATGACATGTCTTATGTGAAGAAATCTCTAGCCTAAAAATAAGAAAGTTGCTTCTCAAAAAAATATTGTCAAGAGTTGTGGTCATAATCCGAAGAAAACAAAGAGCTATTCTACTACAAGTACAATTCAATCTTTAGAAAAGAAGGAAGATATTGATTGGATCACTGACAATGATCGGTTTCAAGGTTTAGACAAACTTAGTGGCAGAAAGGACAATTCTTTTAGTTGTCATAGTCAAAAGAAGATTGCTAATGATGTATCTTTAGATAGTCAGCATGCAGAAGGGGAACATGGCATTGATTATAATTGAAACCTCAAATGGTAGGGAGAACTCATGATGGAGTAGTTATGAACAAGATAATAGGTATAAATGCCATTAGTCCAAAAAAAAATACTTTAAAGAAAACTAAGGTTGATAATTGTTCTAAGAAGAAGCGTATATCTCTTTCTATAAGTGCCAGTGATGTGAGTATAGAGGGAGATAGCGGGTTTGATTCCTACACGAGGAGCTCATCTTCAAAGAGGTCTGCTATTGACTCTTCAAATTCATATGATTTGGATACATGAAGTAGAGACAAAATATTCGAAGATCCAATCAATAAAACCTCAGACACATTGGGAACCTTCAATGAGTGGTAGGAATTTTTATATGAACAGAGCAAAACAGAAACTAATAAAATGCTACATAATTCAGAATATTTCAGTATTATAAAATATATAAAATATTTTGTAATATCAATGTTGTTTGTACAATGCACATTAGAAAAACATAAACTAATAAATTGCTACATAATTCAAAATATTTTAGTATTATAAATTATGACTTATGGTTTAGGATAGTTTTGTCTTTTATTTTTCTTTTTTTTTGGTATTCTTTTTGTTTATTAATAACATTCAAAAAATCCTTGTTGTGTGTTCTCAAGAAGGACCTTTTGATATTGAATAACTAATAACTAATTGCTTCATGGGAGAATCCAAAGTAGAACTACTACCAAAACTGCTTTGCGTTGAGTATATAATGGGTTTTGGGGAGTCTGGCAATGTAATTTCTAAATAATATTGAGTACTAGCATACTGGTATATTTGAAAATTTACTTCTATTTGGTATATATATAGGTCTTTGGGTGAGTAAATGATGGTCTATCCAAGCCCTTAATTTGGAAAAATAGGAGATTAAATTGGATTCATTTATATTATTTTACTAAGTTTTAAAATATTAGTATTTACTATAGTGGCATTGTTATAAGCCTAAATCACTTATGGTAAGGAATCACTTGGAAAGAAATATCAAAGTCCATAGTTCAAACACTTGGTGAGTACTTATAATCAATGCAAATTATATTCTCTCGACTCCATGGCAAACAAGTAGCCCCATTTGGTAGAAGCTTCATATTTTCTAGCTTCAAAGGTCATCATGTATGTGTTCCACTTTAGGAAAAAAATATGGATATCAATATCTTGAATGATTTCTTTTGAAATCGATCTAGGCGCTCCCACTATATTATTCAAATATTCAAATGAATCCATTACAAAATAAATTCATAGGTTGTTGATGAAAAAATGTTGTTATTGCTCGTGTTGTCTGGTTTGACATTTAAAATGGATAACCAGATTGAAAGAAATGAATCAGATCAATGTGGTAACCAGATTGAAAGTGGAGAACCAAATCAGATCAAAAGTAGAGAAGCAGATCAATGGGGTTGGTGAAGTGCCTTATTGGTTGGCTTTTGTCACCCTAGATGGTTGGCATTCTCTTTAACCTATGAATGATTCAATATTTTTATCCCGTTTATAGCTTGATTCACCATTTCAAGGTCCACATTTAGCTAATTTATGGTCATCCGATTAGAAAGAAGTTAGGGGTAAAATGATCTTTCCACTCTGAACAAAGTGTAAAGGCAGAAGTTGTTTCCTTTTTAGGAAAAAATACGGCCTCTCAAATTGCAACCATATTATGTAAATGAAATAGTTGATGTCCTGGCCATAACTCAAAATAGTTGATCTCACTGTCGATCAGGTGGGTTGAATGTAGATTTCCTACCTCAAAGCTAGTCCAATAAAATGATGAAATATGTCATTTTCATGTCACTTTCCAATTCATCTCACACTTGCTAAATTGTTTGTAGTAACACAACCTAAATACATAGAAAGTAAACCTAGAAAAGATTGCAGTAAGTAGTCTAAATACACATAAAGTAAACCCAGAAAAATTTGTAAGAGCAAATGTATCTATTTTGGCATTGAAATATATAAGAATGTATGTGAAGGAGACATTTGATGAACAAAAAGAGCAAATAATTGCAATGGAACAAGAAGTAGACTTTTCAATAGGAGTTGATTAAGTTGTTATCACCAGTTGATTACATTCTCAAATTCTTCAATCAGTGATGGTCAAGAAATTGGTTGTTTTGCTCAATCTGAAAAGGTCAGCTGCTTAAGTTCTTCAAAAGTGTCATCTCTTTCCCGTTCAATGATAACCTTGACAATGGCTACAAGCTCTTATGAGAGATGAAAGGAATCTGGGATGCTCTGGATCTTTCAAATGTATAGAGATAAAAAGGAGAGCAAAGTGATGAAGATCAACTTTGTATCTTCTTTACACAGATCCATGTCTTTGTGGCATTTAGTCTCAATACTATTAATCTTGTTTTATCTGCAACTATGATTCACGTTAAGCAGCTTCTCTCTATTTGAACCTGCTAAAAAAGTAGAATTACGGGAACAAGTGTGACAAATGTGAGCTCCCCCTTCCCTCTATCGCCTCTTTTTTATTTTATAAACTGTATGATCATGTTTAATTGAATTCTTTCCTACATGTTTTCTAAATCATTTAGTGGGATATATGATCGTGTGTTTATCATAGGAAATTTCTTGTTTTAATTCATTTGTTAGGTCTCTATAAATAATTGAATGATGTATAGTTTATCGCTAAATAGATTTATCGAGTTGGTAGAGGAATAATTTTGTGTCAGAAAAAGGGTCATTTTTGCAAACTCTTATAGGAATTGGTTGTGTTTCCTTCATTGATAATATAGAATTTGATAAACACAAAATGAATTGAGGCAAATAAATCGGTTGAAACTAAACAACATGCATGTTTTTTATTGTTTTTGCACGGATTTGGAATATCCTTTGAGCAATTTGATTTTATTTTTACCAAAAAATAAATGCCCACCTTACATGGGCATGATTTTCTACTTCTAATTGGAAATAATAAATTTCCTAAGCTTCAATTTAGACGTTTTTATCTAGGTAAATGTACTCCTTTTACACTAGTAAGTTTGTTTAATAGTGAGGTCACAGGAATATTGTATTGTAAGATAATCACAGATTGGGTTTCACTCCACTATAGAATTTCCTAATAATGCTAAACCATAGAAATTTTTCTTGCATTCACACACATTGAAAACTGTACTTGGGTATTATCTTAGTCTTCTTGGTCTTCTTGGTGCTCATCTTTGCAATATGATTCTACCATGGATTGTTCTTTTGATTATAGTTTTTGTAAGTTTTATTGGGTATGGTGTAATCTTTACTATTTTCAACCAAACTATCAACAAAACTAACTATTTGTTTGAGTCAATTCTATTAATAAAGTCTACATGTAGTGTCCCTCCGTCTGTGATATCATCATGTTGTTTTCAATTGTGGGAGGAAGGGTATCATTTGATTTTAAATTGTTTTATTGTTATTTCTTTGATTAAATAAATATTATTAATAATTTATTTAGTTTAAATAAATTAAGGTGAAAATATTTATTAAAATAAATATATTTTATTATAACCAAAAGAAAGATTAAATTATTAAATATTTAATAGTTGATCTACTTGGTTCATATATTAAGAGTCAATTATAAAATAATGAATGGGGGTAGTGGCTGGCATAGAATCGTAAATATTGGAAGTGCAATGGTCTGTTGATGGGAGTGGAAAAGGCGCCATGAAACAAATTATAAACAAAGAATTCTAGATGGTGTGGAGGGGAATGGGCAGCGTCTTCAACTTCAGCTATTGCGAGCATAGGAGTATCGTAGCTCTTGGAGGATCCAAATGGATGAAAGCAAAACCGATTTTCATCTGAGAGAGGTGAGGAATTCGTTCTTGATTTGTAACTGACCAAGAAAGAAAATAAGGAGGAAGAACGAAGGAGGAGGCAGGGAGCTAAGGAGGCAACCAGTCTGAGATAACGCAGGCCCTGAGGACTAAGAAGAAGAGACGGTTGGGAGAGGAATGCTGGGGAAGATAGAAACATGGTGGAGAATGGCTCTACACCACTCTTCGGCATTCGCTTGTGAGTTTTCTTCTTCATTGTTTGAAAGTTTCTATAGTCTTTTCAGTAAATCTATCTTATGTACCTACGCCCCTGCAGCCAATCTCCTTGTAGTCTCCTCATTCGGTTGCCATGCATGCTATGCTTGTCATTGTCGGTGTTGTTTTTCTGTAGTCATCTTCTATTTGTTTTCAGATCGTAAGTTTGCCTTGGAGATGCCTGTTTTCCATCCATTTACCTCGGCTTTTGGTTTCTGTGTCTCTGCCTCATCTTCATTGTCGTTGCTTCTTGAGGATGCAATATTAGTTTATACGTTGGAGCTAACCCTAGTTGTATTTCAGACCTTTAACCATAGCAACCACAATGTCAATAAGGAGTGTTGAATAATTATGTGTTTTTGACTTACCAGTCTGCAACTGCAAATATTCAAAATCTGTCACAACCGTAGCACTGGATTATAAAATATTTTGGACATTTAAATAACCTTCCTGTTTTCATTGGCAATCTGTGACGTCTGAGTACTTGCAAATAGAATGTTGAAGAGGTTAAAATAATCGCTCCGTTTCCTTTATCAACTTGTCTCAGCCACAATACTTGACCTTAATAGGAAGTTTAAAGGTTTAAATAACCAGCTTGATTCTCCTGGCAATCTATCGCAGCTGCAACACTTGAAAATAACTTTAAATAATGCAAGTAGATAGCAATATTTCCAAATTCCAATATTCACTTTCTAATACTTGGCAACCTATCACTGTTACGGCATTTAGAGTTGAGACATTGTTCAGAATTAAATAGTCTCCCTGAAACCATTGGCGACCCATCTCAACTACAACATTTAGACTTGCAAAGGAGGAGTAAATTAAATAATCTCACTGGTTTCATTGATAACCTGTCAGTGGCGTATTTGAACATGGTAGGGTGTATAGATTTAAATAATCCCTCTGATTTCTTTATCAACCTGTCTCTGCTGCGGCACTGGACCATAATAGGAAGTTTAAAAGTTTAATTAATCTCTCTTATTTCATTGGCAGTCTGTCTCAGCCACATTCGACCCAAATCTTCTCTTCTTGTATGACTGCATGTTCTTTTCGATACAATTATCGCCCATACCAAATAACTGGTATCACTTAAGATAGGGACTATCCCTATTCCTTTTCCTTACCATGGGATATAGTACATTGCTTTGTGTTAGAAATAAATACATAAGTATCATCAAATTTTCCTTTTTTGCAGAAGGGAAATCTCTTTTTTTATGTGAACCTTAATATAAGATGGAATTGGGATTAAAGTGCCTCAATATCCATTCCACAAAAAGGCACTATCATATTTAAAAGGCATTCTATTATTTATAATACTCTTTAAGATAAAGAGAGGGGATTATATTCCCATAACTTTAGAAAAGATTTTGTGGAATTAAATTTATAAGAGAAGGGCATAGATATTGTAATATTAGGGATTCTTTGAAAAGATTTACCTTCTATTTATATTCCCTCCTCAAGAAATTAAAATATATAAATATGTAGTGGATTTAAAATGTATTTATGTGTGTACACTAATAAATTTAAGATTTTAAGGTGGTAAGTTTTAATATGTAGTTTGAGTATTTAGAGGATGGTTATTATTATCATTTTAAAGTATAACAAATGGTCTTAAGTGGTTTGCGCAATTACTTTAAATATTGGAATTGAGTGTTAAGTTAGTAAGATGAAGGGAAGTGGAAATAATGTTTAAATTTATGTTTTGTATATAAGTGGTTATGAAATGGTAACGAGTTAACTACCCAACTATTAAGTAGTTTTCAATTATGTTGATAAAAGAAAGGTAAAATTTAATTGTATGGGCATGGTTAGAGATCGATTAGGGTAATTCTTGAATTGGATAGTTTATTGGTGAAATGGGATTTTAATCTTTTGAAAATTGACTTCCTTTATATTCATTTAATGGTTGATTTGTAAGTTCTCTTTATGGATAAGTCTTTTAGAATATTTGTGATGGTTATCATGAATTGTTTTAGTTAACTGTGTAATTTAGATGGGTAAGTTGTAAAGTTATTTAGCTCTGGTCGTTAATTGATTGGTTAATAAATATTGTTCTTGTTTGAATTTTTGGTTGTTGTTTATTATGCGAGTGTTTTGTGGAGTTGTGAGTGGTTGAGTATTTAAGGTGTTCTTTAATTTGGTGCCTTGGAAGTGTTAGTGAGTGTAGGATAATTTTGATGGTGTTGTCTCGGTGTGAATTTCTCTTGAGCTACTCCCGGGTTTTGAGAGGATTTCTATTTCTTAAATTTGTGTTGTTAGTTGATTGGAAACTCTTACTATTTTGTCTTACCCTCGTTGATGAGTCCTTGAGTATTTGATTTGTTTTTGGGCTTCCAGAGGCGAGGGAAATCTTGTTGTCATGTTTGTTGATTTTGTCAAAGGTCTTTTGTTTACCAACTGCACGGGTATCTTGTGAGGAGGAAATTGAGGTCTCCCTTGGATGCCTGGTTGCATGCTTTTACCTCTGTTGTTGAAGGATTGTGTTTGGATGGTTTCATGTTGGTGTGAATGCCTTTGGAGATTAATTTTGATTCAAGGAATCCTTTGACATTTAATTTGTGTTGCAATGTAATTGGGAACTCGTGTTTTATTTATGAGTTGTGGATAGTTGATCTTCTTGAATTTTCGATTTATTTTGTATCGAAGTTGATTATGTAGTCTGGATGGAGTTGTTGATCTTATTTTAATGTATTCTCTCATTATATTTGAATTGAAAATAGTTCTTTAAGGTCTTGCATTTATTGTTGTCAGTTCTTTGATGTGGAAACCCTAGTGTAAACTTTTGAGAGGCTTCCAGAGGCTTGGTTGTTTTATTGTTGGTCAATGTCTCTCCTTTTTATGTGCCCTTGGTGTGGCAAGTGTTTTGGTTTCATGATTTTGAAAGGGTTGTACGGGAATCATTGAGATTTTGATTATGTATCTATAGCGAGATGGGTAATGCCTCGCATGTTTCTCTATTGTGATCTAATGTTCTTATTATGTTGTACAACCCTTGGTTTTTGGTTTGATGTTGTTGGGTCTCTAGGGAGAGTGGCTCCTCATGGGGGCCGGCGCCCCGTTTAAGGGGAAGGGCACAGGATAACCCACGAGTGAGTTAGTAATCAAGTGAAAACCTAATAATTAACTTAGGAGGGTTGGGTAGTAATATCATTACAAGATTTAAAATGGATGCCTCGTCTTCATTAGTGCTTCCGCAGACTAATGGAAGGCTGAGAAGGCCGTGGTTGGCAAGGTCGTGACCTCGTCTTCACGAGAGGTCTATGGCTCCGCATGAGTCACCCTATGGACCGGCACCTCTAGTTGGGAGGAAGGGCACAGGATAGCCATAGATGGGACCGGCGCCTCCAGTTGGGAGGAAGAGCACAGGATAGCCCATGTAGGACTATGCGATGACACTCTCCCCTAGTTTCCCAAGTGTTTTACTTTATTGTGTTCCTCTAGAAGTATGTTATGGGAGTTGGTTTAGATTGTTGTTGAATGAACTTATATTGATTTATGGAGTATTGCTTTGATACATCTTTGGTGTACTTCGTGGTCTTGTATGATTCCATTGATATTTGACTTATGACCTTGTACTTTTATGGTACTGTGTTATGATGTTATTGTATTGTTTAATTGCAATTTGGATTTGTATTATGTTTATTAATTCAGTTTGATTTGGAAGTGTTTCAAGATCATCCTTTGGTTACTTGTTTACTGGTCATTTCTTTATGTGATGATATTTATGACTTTAAGTTATTATGTTGACTCTTGGATGTTGTTGATTATGTCATTGTAATCCTTGAGTTTTATGATACTTTTGTATGGCGTTGAGTCTTGTGGTTCCCTGTTTGGATGTTCTTGGTTGAGACTCTTTGTTGTCAGCTCCTTAGCACGGGGGGTGGGTCTTCGGACTCACGTGGTCGGGTGGAACGTGCTAAGCACCCCATTGGGTCCCCAGTCATGGATCGAGAGGTGCAGATTGGTGTTGTTGCAGCGACTCCAGAGTTGTATTTGTCTTGGAGCCAGTTATGATACTTTGTGTATTCATCTATTCATTTTTATCATGATTCTTGTTGTATGGTTTCCGTTCATGTTCGGAAACACTGTTGTATCATTGTACCTCTAGAACATTGTACTATAATGTAATGTTAAACTTGGTGAGGATATTGGTCATGGTAGTTGTTATTCAATGTGTTGATTTAATCATGTCTATGTTGCATTTGCGTACACAGATGGTTTCTTATCAATGCTTTATCATGTATGTGTGATATTTGTTAATGTTTACTTTGTTATGGATTATATCTTTGGATTTTATTCTTTGTTGTCGTTGTGTGGATCTAAGTCTCGTAATGACTCCTCGTGTACCCCAAGGGATGTATGTGTTAATGAATCTACTTAAATGAAATTCATGTTATGACTTAATGTGTATTATATGTATGTTATGTTAACTAAAAAAAAAAATTATGCAGTAATTATTGTTTATTTGTCCTTTGGGGTTCGCACGACGGGGCGTTACACTACATTTGATTGACATGGTAAGGAATTTTCAGTCCTTTCGAGACTTGGCTCTCTATAGGATTTTTACATATTTTTGCCCTATTTTTTTTATTCATAAAAATTAAACAAATTAACGATCTTCACAATAAACTAACAAATTAATAGAGTATCAAGGACAACTTCAAAGGAGTTGTCGAAGACTTCAATATAGGACAAAAACAAAAATACAAATGGAAGGGTATCACTATTTAGAAGTGAGGAATAAAAAATAGTCAATAATGAAAGATAGAGAATTGTTGAATGGAAAGTGAACTCATGATATAGTCTTCTTGGTTGCAATCAAAGTATTCATATACTAGCTAAGAGCTTTGTTCTAGATGGAGGTTAAGTAAACAATAAATTACTAAAGCATGGGAGGGTGACCACAACAAGAGATTTGTATCCTAATTTTTCTAGTGGAAATACATTGAAACATTAAACAATATTATTTAAATGACAAAAATATAGGAAATTTCAACCAAAATTAATGCACCTGTTTGATTTCAAAGCACAGAAAGGCTTCCAACAAGCAAATGAACAATGATGAATAGATTGAGACAATAGGTAGAAAGCTAACAATTTGGTAAGAATCTTGAAGCACCTTTATCTTAAAATTTAGAGCAACCAACTATAATTCTTGTAACATAACACAATACAAAAGGATCCATAAATAGGGTTATTCATAAGATAGGTTTGTTTCATCTAGAAAATCATTTATCAAAATGAACTATCATATTTGCAAAGAAGTTAGCAGCCCACAAAAAAAAAGCAAATAAAAAAAATTACAAACTCTTGTACACAGAAAGAAACCTTTATAAAATTCTTTGAAAAACAAAGTAGCTATTAAGAGAGCTCAATACAAAGATATATAGCAAGAAAGTTTAAGAAAAAAACTAAAACAAACTAATAACAGCCTTTTTTTTACATCTAATAAAACTTATTAAATAGGGAAACAATTAAAACACCAAGTAAAATTGAAGAAATGAAAAAAATAGAGAAACAATATACTAAAAAATAACTAATAATAACTAATAATAGACATTATTTTTTACATCCAATAAAACTCATTAAAACAAAACAATTAAAAAAAAAAGTAAAACTGAATAAAACAAAGAAACATATTGTAGTGAATCCAATTTAATCTCCCATTTCTTGAATTAAATAATTGTTTTTAATTATTTAATTTATTTCCCAAACATTATCCAAAATAAATAAAATTATTTATTTTATTCATTAAATTCAACCTTACACATGTAAATAATAAATAAATTTATTTAATTATTAAATACTCATGCAAATTCCACCTCACCTGTTGACTGAGACTTACTCTCAGTTCACTAATCAATCTAATCAATCCACTCATCAATCAAATTCACTTCACTCCCACTCACTTCAAGTCCACTAAGCAATTAATTCAATCTACTAACCGTCAGTATCAGCTAATACTCCAATCAATCCTCTTAACTGAATCATGCAATCAGTTATCTAAAATCATGCAATCAATCAATTCCTCTTATCAATCCTCCACCCTTGATCTTTTTCAATCTCTCCTCTGATCTCGACCATTGATCGATGACTAAATATTTATAAATCAAACCATCCTATCATTCATTTTTTATCTCAGATCACGTAGGAAAACTATTTTGCTAGTGCTTTTGTGCTATTGTGCTTAATATAAATCTAACAACAAATATTATCCATACTATTTATCCCGAGGTGAAATAGAGGAGAGCAATGGAGTTGTGTTAAGGTTTGTATGATTTTTAATTCAATTTATCTTATTTACTCTATTGTTGTGATCATTTAACTATGATTTAGTGTAACGCCCCATCGTGTGAACCCCAAAGGACAAATAAACAATAATTACTGCACAATTTTTATTTTTATTTTTAAAAAGTAAACATAACATACATGTAATACACATTAAGTCATGACATGAATTTCATTTAAGTAGATTCACTAACACATACATCCCTTGGGGTACACAAGGAGTCATTACGAGACTTAGATCCACACAACGACAATAAAGAATAAACGCCAAAGATATAATCCATAATAAAATAAACATTAACAAATACATACATGATAAACATTGATAAGAAACCATCTGTGTACGCAAATATAACATATACATGATTAACTCAACACATTGAATAACAACTACCATGGCCAATAGCCACATAAGGTTTAACGTCACATTACAATACAATGTTCTAGAGATACAATGATACAAAAGTGTTTCCAAACATAAATGGAAACCACACATAAGATACCATGATACAAATAAATAGAGAAATACAAAGTATCATAACTGGCTCCAAGACAAATACAACACTGGAGTCGCTGCAACAGCACCAATCCGCACCTCTCGATCCTCAACTGGGGACCCAATGGGTTGCTTAGCACGTTCCACCCGACCACGTGGGTCCGAAGACCCACCCCCCGTGCTAGGAGCTAACAAGAAAGAGACCTCAACCAAGAACATCCAAACAAGGAACCATAAGACTCAACGTCATACAAAAGTATCATAACACTCAAGGAATTACAATGACATAATCAACCACATCCAAGAGTCAACATAATAACTTAAAGTCATAAATCTCATCACATAAATCAAAGCAATGACCAGTAAACAAGTAACCAACGGATGATCATGAAACACTTCCAAATCAAACTGAATTAATAAACATAATACAATTCCAAATTGCAATTAAACAATACAATAACATCATATCACAGTACCATAAGAGTACAAGAGCATAAGTCAAATATCAATGAGATCATACAAGACCACAAAGTACACCAAAGATGTATCAAGGCAATACTACATAAATCAATATAAGTCCATTCAACCACAGTCTAAACCAACTCCCATAACATACTTCCAGAGGAACACAATAAAGTAAAACACCTGGGCAACTAGGGGAGAGTGTCATCACATGGCTTAACATGGATTCTCCAGGCTACCTATTGCAAGGTACCGCCTCCATCTACTGGATTATCCAGGCAACCAAGCACTAGGAACCGCCTCCATCTATGGTTCTCTAGGCTACCTATCTCAAGGAACCGCCCCATAGGGTTGCTCATGCGGAACCATTAACCTTTCATGAAGACAAGGCAACGATCTTGCCAACCACGGCCTTCTCAATCCCCTTTAGCCTGTGATAGCACTAAAAGGCGGATGAGGCATCAATTTTTAAATCTTATAATGATATTACTACCCAACCCTCCTAAGTTAATTATTAGGTTTTCACTTGATTACTAACTCACTCATGGGTTATCCTGTGCCCTTCCCCTTAAACGGGGCATCGGCCCCCACGAGGAGCCACTCTCCCTAGAGACCCAACAACATCAAACCAAAACCCAAGGGTTGTACAACATAACAAGAACATTAGATCACAATAGAGAAACATGCGAGGCATTACCCATCTCGCTATAAATACATAATCAAAATCTCAACGATTCCCGTACAACCCTTTCAAAATCATGAAACCAAAACACTTGCCACATCAAGGGCACATAAAAGGAGAGGCATTGACCAACAATAAAACAAACAAGCCTCTGGAAGACTCTCAAAAAGTTTACACTAGGGTTTCCCCATCAAAGAACTGACAACAAAAATTGTAAGACCTCAAAGAACTATTTTCAATTCAAATATAATGAGTGAATACATCAAAAATAAGATCAACAACTCCATCCAGACTACATAACCAACTTCGATATGAAATAAAATAGAAATTCAAGAAGATCAACTACCCACAACTTATAAACAAAACACGAGTTCCCAATTACATTGCAACACAAATTAAATGACAAAGGATTCCATGAATCAAAATTAGTCTTCCAAAATCCTTCAACAACAAAGGTAAAAGCATGCAACCAGGCATCCAAGGGAGACCTCAATTTCCTCCTCACAAGATACCCATACAGTTGGTAAACAAATGACCTTTGACAAAATTCAACAAACATGACAACAATAAAATTTAATGTTTCACCAAAATAATAAAAGTGGGAAAACTGCATTCAATAAGAAGTATAAACTTATCACAACCAAGCATCGCATTAATATCCAAAATACTCCACCACAAAATCAATTAATAAGACCCCCACAACTCAAAACAAACCAAGAATTCACCACGTAAGGTTAAACGAATAGCAACACAATTTAACTTAAAGAAGATCCCCAACTCACGTCAACTCAAGAAAAGTCACAATGAAAGGGTATGTCAAATCACTCATAAAAGGACACGAACCCAAAGGAATGAAATCACTTCTGAAGCCAAGCAATCCCAAGAGACACTCATCAAAATGGAGCACCACATTAACTCTCACACGTACATAGAAATATATACCCAAAGCACAATCACTAAAGAGCAGTAAGCACTCAAACACCATGTAACCATTTATCCATTCGTTCAATAAGAAGTAATTTAAAACAACTAAGGGAGTTATTTGAACATATTTCCTAATTGACCAATATCTCCTGGAATCATTGCTCCTAATTTACGTATGGTTTCTAGAATATGCAAATAAGAGAATCATTGTTCCTAGTAATTCTATAAGATGAGATTAGTTGGATATTAAGACAATGTTTATTTAATTCATAAACTAAAAGAAATATAAAGGGGATTAAAAGATATCACAAAATTAATACTATAAAATTAGAACACCAAATAAGAGAACATATAAGAAGAAGTAAATACATATACTTCATATTTTAATTTCCATTATATTAAAAGAAATCTCAAGTTAATATTTTCAATCTACCTTTCCATTGAAATTAGGTACAATAATCAGTAATATTCTAAAAGCACATATATTTCCTCTTAAACTAATAAATGTGAGGATTCTATACTTCATCATCCTTAATACATGATGACTAACCACCCGAGAAGATTTCATATTAACATTTGGTAACTTTATTTATTCAAATAAAAATCCTTTAATGAAATATCACTTCAACCAATATCCAGCCTATTTATTGTAAAACAAATATATATATAACTTCACTTTCTTATTACAAATAAAAGATCATTTATCTAGCTGGGATATAAATCTAATCCTTCACGACATAACCTTAATCTAAATAAAATTAATAATTTCAGTTAACCTACTCTAATTCATTCACTTCATTAACTAAATATCTTTCAATGTAATTTCCTTAACTACAAATATTACTAATATTACCTAAAAGCAAGATATTAATTCATTTCATAATAGCAATAAAAGAATATACCCTTCGTATAATATTTACCTTAAGATTCCATTTCCTAACATTGTGCATGCATTTATTATTTCTCACTCAACCGAATACTAATAAAGAAAAGTTACAGGAGAAGTCAACCTTTAATAAATACCTAAATCCTATATTATGCCCAATATATAAATGCTATTATAGAATGCAAATTCATTACTATGTTTTAAATTATGACCACATATAGTTACATATATATACAGAACATAAATATGTTTATTTTCACCAGGACAAGAATTATGCCAGGTGCGACGGCTAGGACAGGTTGCAAACAGAATCAGAGAGTTTATTTAAATCTATACACTCTACCATGTTCAAGAGCACCATTGAGACAGGTTATCAATGAAATCAGAGAGATTATTTAAATTTCTACACCCCTGCAAGTCTAAAAACTATAGCTGTGACGGATTGCCAAAGGTTTCTAGGAGGCTACTTAATTCTGAACAATGTCTCAACTCTAAATGTCGTAACAGTGACAGGTTGCCAAATAAAACAGAAAGTGAATATCATAATTTGGAAATATCGCCATCCACGTGCATTAATATCAAATCTCACACGTTATCCACAAGACAGAAGGGAAGGAGGAAGGAGAGGTGCAGATACGTGACTTAAGAGAAGGAGAATTAATGTACAACTTTTCCTTTTTAAACATATTTTTGTTTGCAGGCGAGTTTCCAGAGACGCGCTCAAGTTTAAAGTTTGGAAAATAAACTTCACCACGACCAATGGAAGGCTCTCAAAATCTTTGATTGAAAGATGCACTCAAGTACACACCTAACCATTGCAAGCTTTGCCTGTGTTCTAAGCGTATGCAGCCACTCAAATTTAGTGAATGGGACTGTGCACAGCTCACACAACAGTAGCCCTTATTGCAATTCATATATAGTAGATCATTACGTGTGCATGGCTACCCTTCATGCTCGTGCCAAAATGAGAGCTAAGGAACAAGGTATGCACATCCATTGAAGATAATTGATGGAGTAATTTCGTGAGACAAAGCGTAGTGACAAGGAGGATAAAGCGAATCTATTCCTAATCATATCAACACCTATTTTAGATTAAAACTCAGAATGATAGATTTTCATACCAGAACATATCTTCACTTATTTGCAGTTGCTAAAAAAAGTAACGGAAATAGCTAGATACTCAAGCAATTAGGGAAAAACACCACTCGGTCCAGGCAACAAAAAAGATCAATAAGATATGCTAAAAGGTTTGAGGGACACATAGACCCAAAGCTTTTATCGGGGCTTGCTACGAGGATAACATGCAAAATAACAACTATGAGACTTCTAGTGTTGTAATTCAATTGCCAACGTACAGTTGCAGGAGGCAGCCAATTAGTAAAAATGGATTTACAAATCAACTCCATTACCAAGGTGTATGATTTAGTAGCAGTGACCAATATTAATTCGGCTCAGTCAATTAAGAGGATGGCATCAGACTTCAGAGCATGGCATAATAAAAGGACGAAAAAAAAACCATACGTTTATCTACCAACAGTCATGCAGATCAAGTGGTAATTGAATGAAAGACAGATTAAATGTATCTTGGGAAAGAGTTGATAATTTATATAAATTCCCTGCATCCTTAAGACATAGGATTTGACAGAGCTCCATGAAAGAATACATACCTGATCTACACCCAAGCTTAATCAATCTCCCCGAGACTATCCTATGATGTACCAGAGTAGTCTATCTCCCCCCTTCAAAAGCCAAATATAGCTATTATTTATTTTTTTCATATTCTACAATTCTCTTCGACTTCCAAATGATATATCGGTGAAGTTTCCTTCCAGCTTGTTTTAAAACACTTCAGCTTCCTATCCATTTAAATTTCTTATTATAATAATTATCTTTTCAAGATTATTTTGTTCATAATTATTATTAACTTCAATTTAACACAACTATTTAAATCAATTTATCTAATAATATCACTTTTAATTTTAACGAATTAGTTTAATTTGATCATTTGTTCTAAATCATTTGATTTAATTTAATTGATTATTATTTTAATTTCTAATTATATTTTAAATAACTTTGCAAATCACTTATGATTTAATTAATTATTTAAACATGATTACTAACATATGATATTTTTTTCACACAATCAAATAACACAGTAATCAATGAAGCACACACAAATACTCACACAAAAGTCCAGAACAACCGACATGGAGGGGCACTACATTTAGTTTGATTATTGCTTTATTCCTTCAATACTTCATAGTTGATTTATTTGGTCATACATTTTGGCATGCCCAATGGGACCCCATGTCCCTAATTTGATGTTTCTTGAAGTTTTTGCAAGCTCATAAGGTTACAATGATGCTTTCTAAGCATGTCGACATTTTTGACTACTTTATATCGACGTGTTTGTTTTCCTTGTAGCAACAAAAATTTGACACGTCATGAGCGACACTTCTCTCATGATGTGTTTGCTTATTGACATTTGTAGGTTACAATGTGGCACATTTGTAGGACTCAACATGCTTGACCCATTACAAAAACACATTTGTGAAAACTCAATGCTTCTGACTAGTAAATATCGACGCTTTTGTTCTATCGGGTTCTTTAATTAATTTTAGAAAATTTTAGTTTAACTAATCTTGATGCACGCTTGTTTCTTGAGTTTTCTAACATCTACATAGCTTGTGGCAAACATTTGGAAGAGATAAGCATTTGGAAGACTACTAACAATTGGTTTTGTAGGTTTTTGCAGTCTAAAATTCCACATTTCATTTGGTGCACTAAAATTTACCTATAAATTCCACATTTCATTTGGTGCACTAAAATTTACCTAAAATTCCACATTTCATTTGGTGCACTAAAATTGACCTACAAATTCCATATTTCATTTGGTGCATTAAAAAGAACCCACAACTTGAACATTTTGATTTGGGCTTAAAATGAACATCAACTTGAATATTTTGATTTGGGTTTAAAATTGAACAAGACAAATTTCTTATTTGAATTCAAGCTAAAATTGAACTCATATTTGAATTTGGGTACCCTAAAATAAATTTTATGGCATGTCTAGTAAGCTAGTGGTTGTGTCTACTTTTTCCTTGCACTACATGTGATCCTGGAAAAGAAAAGTGTCATTAGTTTGTAATCTATTTTGTACACCCAAGGTGTGACTATCTGTGTATGCTCTTCCATTGGGAATCCAAAGAACGATCTTGGGAATCAAAAGCAGTGTCATTACCATTTAATTCAATAGGAGACCTGCTTGGGGATTTCATCACCTCAAGGTTCAATCTCAACCACATGTTTAGGCAAGGTATAAAAAAGGGTGAGAATGAAAGATGTACCCCAAGGTGTGACCAATGTCCTATAAGCCAAGCCTAAAGATCGTTAGTCTGTCGATACTTGTATAGGTGAAGAGGAGAGGGGAGACCCCCTCAACTCGAGCATCCCCAGATGGGTCCATTGTTCATTGATTTCCACTACAAGCCTTGTTAACTAGTAACCTTTAAGACCTTTTGGTTGTCAGTTTATAGTGGTCCAACATAGAATATCATGCATGAAGTTACTCATCATGTACTATCCCTTATTGAGGTGATTGATATTCCTTGATTAGGATCTTTTCCTTTTTAAGGTGAGAGGTTTGAATGTGGTACATGACCTTTATAGTCTCTATTCACTCATTCATTAGATGGTATAGCTTCGACAGGTGGGCCCATTGTAAGTTAATAAACTTATTCACTACTAAGCTAGGTTGTGTATCTATGGTATGTCTTTATTGTTAAACTATTTGTGATTCCAATTAGCAAGCTCTTGTTGAATAAGGCTTGTGAAACCAACTAAAAAAATCCTTGGATTCAGTCCTCTATGCTATTCTTTGTTTATTTTATCACTTGCTAGATCTAAAAAATGCAAAATCAATCTTTAAATAGTTAAGAAATTACAAAACCCGAGATTGATTTAGTTTCAAACTTGCAAATTTCATCTCTAAGTCAAAGCGACGCTTTTGAATTTCATTCTATACTACTTTTATTTGCATCTTGACATGTTTGAGTTTTCATCTCGATGTTTTTGTCTACAAATCAATGCTTTTGTCCCAAAGTAGTCCTTTTTCAAATCCTAAAACAGAGTGCAATGACGTGTTTATTTGTCACATAGTGACGTGTTTACCCATAAACTTGCACTTTTTCAAAATCATGATGCTTCTATTAAGTGCGGTACCACGCTTTTAACAAGCTAAGATGATGTTTTTGCAAAAAAGTAACATGTTTGATTGTCAATTTAAATTTTCTAGAATAGCCAAGATTCTAGATTCAAAATTTCACTAGTCAGTCATCATAGGACCAAAGAATTGTATCAAAAAGATCTATAGGCATAATCAATCCTCCCAAAATAGAAAAAAAATAAGCATCCCATATCATCCTTTTATCTTAGTCTTTCTTAGAAACACATTACTTTAGTTTTGATCCAAGCAACAACTTCATCCACAGCAACAAAAACAACTCATCCATTATCAAACCAAAATTAGACATAGTCTTTTTAGATCTCTTATTGTATCCCCTAGTTTAGCCATTTGCTTGAAAATCTATCATTCTCAAGTAAGTTGTTAAATTAGTATCAATATTTGTGAACAAGTCTACTTATTAGTCATTAGTCTACTCCTAAATTTATAATTTCACTATCATCTTCCTTTGCTTAGACTCATTAGTCTAGGACAAGCAAGGATTATCCTCAAAACCAAATAAAAAATGATATCTAGTTAACTTTTTTCTTATTTTAGGTTTCATATCCTACACCCATCCAACAAACATCCACACCAAAATTTGGTCCAAAATCTATTTAGTGTGTCTTTTTCCAAATCCAACTTGAACCAAAACATCCATCAAAAAGACATGAATTCACAATACTACCTCCATCATTAGTATAACATGATTCAATCTAATCAAACCATTCCCTCACAACACACATCCTACACCATCATAAACCCCCAACAAAAATTCACCACATCTAACCCATACACTCACTCCAACATATACACTCATACCTACCTTCCATCAAACTATTCACACATTCACCCAAACAACCCATCACCCAACTTCCACCAAGTTCAATCATTTTCCCATCATATCTCCATATATAACCCAATCAACACATCTACTTCCACACAATAAAATGACTTAGCTCAACAAATCCACGATCTACAACAATAAATCTCGATTATTGAAATGAGATCAACTAAAAGGAGTTATATAGTAGATGGCATATGTCTCTATCCTTTTGACAGAGCAATTTCCATACCACCTTCTCAACATTCTCAACTCACATTAATCTCACAAATGCCACCCAACGTTCAAACATCAGAAAATTTTCAAAATAACTCATAAAGAGGGCCTCCTAGGAAAAATAACACTACCATAAATCAGTCAATATGAACCTTTGATCAAACCAACATGGTGGAAAGACACTAATTTCTGTAAATATCATAGGGAAAAAGAACATAAGACCCTTGACTGTATAAAACTAAAAAAACTCATTCAAGATTTTATAGACCAAGGTGGCATCATTGTTGAGGATCATCTTGAAAATCCATCCAATAATTAATCATATTAACAATATGTGTAGCTAATGTGATGAGAAATTAGACATGTATCAAGATAATTTTCTCGACCAAGTAAAAACCATTCACCTTTGCCTAGCAATGGCCATAACATATCCACCTCATTTGACTTCATAATAGGTCATCTTAAATAAATGTTCCCACAAGAAGCCTCCATTTCCCCTTCCATTCCTTCATCCTTGGAACCTTTACAATATCAATCCACATCATCCCCATCAATTGAATCATTCACTAATAACACCTTCCAGGATTTTCCCCAAGGGTTATCCACAATAGATAATCCACTATTTGATACAAATCCAATCCATAATCATGAAAATTTAGACCAAATACCATCATGTATCCCATCACCCATCATGCTCACTTCAGATATTCCTATTCAAATTCAATTACCACCATCCCAACATATTGAGACTACCCAAGAGTCCTTTATTCCTACCACATTATCATAACCTAATCTATGTCAAGAACATTATCCAAAGCATCAAGTAGAATTCGTTGAAACTAATCAAGATAAAGTTATTCAAATCCTACCATTTTATCCTATCCTTGATCAAGATACCATTATCTATTTTCATGATTCCAAAATCAAAGTTGATCCTGTCCATATTCCAACAACCTCCACTTCCATAGATGAGACACTAGCTTCCACTGGACACACAAATGATCTCTCCCTTGTTCATCCAGAACAAGAATCTTTATCTAAAGACATATTTGAAAAGAATGAAGTTATAGCTGAATTCACAGGACTCCATAAAAGTATCTCTCATAATGTCAAAGAAACAAGCATAAAAATGAAGAAAGTACCAGTATCTTATAAACTTGGCTCACTCAAATTTGTTAGAGCAAGCTTTCTTACTGATGAGAAGATGACAACCATTGATGATTTCCAACAACACAAAGAAGAACTAGCATCTTGTTATCATAACAACACATATCGTATTGCAAACAAGATCTATCAAAGAATGCAGTATAAAGGAAAAGGATTAGGCCTATATGAATAGGGTATTTTGGAACTAGTATAGTTTTTTTACAATCCTAAATATCAAGGTATCAAGTATTCAGTGATCAAGAAACCTAATAATGTTTTTGGTACACCAATGATATTGGGGACAATTTTATCTAATCCAAAAATCAACATCGAAGTCATGAAGAGTCCTTATAATTAAATTGCTTCCAGTAATCCAACTATCCATATTGTTGTCCTCCTACAATGACTTAACAACTAAGCCCTTAAAGTTGTGATTCATTGATTGGACATCTAATCTGAATAGCTATCTTAATCATCATGAAGATTCATTTAATTTTCAACCCAAGGACGTAGACTTGAAATGGGACAGCACAGTATATGCACTAGGAATCTATAGTAGTCGTATTCATCCTACAACTAAGAAAGACATAATGTTGAAAGTAAATTGCTTAGAAAGAAGTAACATAAGTACTGAACATCAACTGACAACTATATTAAATTGAAGTGCATGACAGAAATAAAAATTTGAGCAAATAGACAAGAAACTACTTTGTCTGCTTTGGTTGCAGGAACAGTCACAGAATGGAATTCTAGTGGCTGCAGGAATAGACAATTACCAGATTTGTAACTATTTTCTAATCAGAAAAGTAATAACTAAGCCAAAGGATGGAATGCTCACCAAGTGGGCCCCCTTGGATGAGTATCCCTTAAGACAAACTCATATGCAACGAACTTATAACTTCATTTCAATCATTGAAAAGCATGATTACAATAGAGCGACGTAACTATGTTATTGGAAAAACTAAGAATGCGAGTACAACATCAGATCAATCAACCTTTTGAGAAGGAACATTTGATTCTTATTTATAGGAGGAAAAACTACTAACTAACTACCTAGCAAGGTGGTCAACTCCAACAAATTAGGAGGACGCCACTTTATGGAAAGCATAGAAAGTGGAAAGGAGGTTATGCATGCGTGGAATCTGGTCAAGCCGATTTTCCTTAACACAGATCTAGCATAACAATAGCTCCTATATTCACTCAAAAAACTATTATGACCATTTACAAGGAAGTTACAATCTTCAATTTGAACTAGGAATTTCCCTTCATTGACCTTTGAATGATCACCTTTTTGACTTTTATGGCAAACGACCAGCTGGAAAAATCTTCCTCAATTTTGTAGGCTCTAATTATATCTGCATGACAACATTAGCATGCACCAAAATTGCATATCTATAACTATCTTAAAGTAACATTCATTAATCCACATGTAAAATTAACATAGATAGTTCACATAGCATGTTAGTTTCATTTAAAAGTTACAAAAAATAAGCTTATGCCCAATGTCTATGGTTTTGAGGAAATAACATGAAAATGTGAACATCCAAGTATCAAAGTCTATGACAACAACAACAAATGGATAATAAACTCTATCAAAATTGAGCCATAAATTAGACTCATCACTCCCCCCAACCTAAGGTTTTGTTGGACCTCTAGCAGAGGAAGAGTTATTCCTTTTCTTAGTCAATACCCTAAAATCTACAACTTCTAGCTGCCCCACAATAGTTCTTGCAGTGTATGAATTGGGGTCCCAATAGAACCCTTGCTTGTTGTCCAACTTGTTCCATCTTTGTCTTTCTATAGCTATATCATACTAATAATACCTGAAATTTGGCACAAACCATAATATGGTAGGTGGCTAAAAAGTTAATGGGAGCCAAAATTTCCCGTTCATCCTTCCAAGTTGTATATATCTATCAACTCTTTTGCATGTTGCAGCATAGTTCTACAGAGAGTGGGGTTCAGCTTGTTTTAACTCATTAGTCAGACTATTCCACCTCTGTGACAGATATCCCATTACAGATTTCCCTGTAGTTTCTGCTACCTTCTCATATTCTTTGTAAGTTGCTTCTCTCACATGAAGGATCCTTCTACTATAGCTTAGTTGGTAAAGAAATATGTGCCATTCCCGAAAAATGTCTCCAAGGTTTCTAGATTCAGCCCTGATGGGCAAGGGAGTGTTGGATTCTATTTTCCTATAAGTCCTTAACTATTGTCCCCAACTAATTTCATTCTATATCCAGGACATAAATTCCCTTAATTGGAGATCCACAACATACAACAATGGATTCCAATCATGATCATGGGACACAACATAATTATGCAAATAGATTTCACACAACAAATTTTTCACTTCAAGAGGAGCAATCTGATAAGCCTGGAAAAATTCAAGAGGAGTCTCAATGGAAGGATTCAAACCTGAAATGTTCCTTGACAATTTAAAAGAAAGATTCCTCTCCTTCAAATATAGAGCATAGACTCTTGGAGGAGTCCTGCACTCTAACATCTGAGGCACTAAGGCTACTACATTGTCCACCTTTTCCTTTAAGGCAGCAATTTTCGTATTCTTTTCTTCAATCTCTGCATCTTTCATTTCAATCTCCTCCTTTAGCCTACATTTCTCCTTTTTCCATTCTTCTTCCCTCCTTTGTATCTCATTCCATAGGTTCATGGCTACCATGTTCCATGAAAAATCAGAGGGTCTATGTATTCCTACCAAAAAAATTCCTGGCACTAATTCTTTCTCTTCATATGGCACATGTTGCAGGAGTTCTGATTGTTCACCTAATTCTGGCTACAAGGGTTCTTTCTCTTGTTGCGAGAACTCTTGCTCTTGCTACAGGAGCTCTTGATTCTCATTATACTCTTGACTCTCAACCTGTTCTGCAATGGCAGTAAGCTCTTCCAACCTTATATTTGTTTGTTCCTCAAAAATGCCCTTTTCCTCAACATTCACCTGCCCCATTGGGGCTTCTATGTCCTCTCGTGATGTTCCTCGAGGCCTAGGGCTTCTCTTCGAAGACACACTAGTGGTTGGCCCAGTTGGTCTTGATTTTCTAGGAGGGCTTTCATGTTTTTCTTCAGCTGTAGGAAGAACAGTGACAGCCTTTCATTTCTTAGAGCTTGTCACTTCTTTTTCTGTCATTTTCTTTTTAGCTTTTCCCTTCCTCATTTTTTCCTCCTTCTTTTGTGCCCTAGTTCGAATTAGGGTTTCAAGAGGGACATCATCATTAGAGTCTGAAGAGGAACTACCTTTTTCTAAATTTTCTATCTCAAAGGAACTAATGTCTATAGTTTTCTCAGCTGTAGGAGGGTTTACACTAAGACTTGCACCAAAAGTTGAGGCTCCAGGAGTGGCTCCAACAATACTCACTCTCCCACTAACCCTATGAGGTTGAGGCAAAACCATAGGTCGCAAATGCTCTGGTCTAAATTGATCAATATTTAAAATTTCCTCCCAAGTCATATTAGACACATCATGCAGATATTTTGCTACTAATAATTTGATCAGACAATGGTGGGAGATAGAATTATCCCTACCTTTTTGGGTTTCAACCACCATGATTGAAAGAAGGTGATATAGCACATTTGGCACATTCATTCTTCTCCCATTCCTCATATGATTCAAGAGTTTGAAGTGCACAGAATGTAGGTTCGACTGGCAGCCTTCACAAGTAATGTACTTCACAATGTGGACAACTACTTGCTTCCATGACTCAGGTAGAGAGGTTCTCTTCTCACCTTGCTTGTCCACATCCAATAAAGGGTCACGAGGTTTAGTAAATTCAGCCCTAGTTGACCTTGCATCTCTGGTAGCAAGGTAATGTTCACCATCGGTAGGCAACCATCTCACTTCTACAATCCTCTCTACAGTAGCTATTATCTCCAACCATTTTACCATGGCCTTTCCTTCAGAAAATTTTTGCGCAAATTTTTGCACAATGTCTTCATTATAACTGTCGAGCTTCAAGAAATAATCTAGCCATCCGCAATTTCTAATTTTTTCCAAAGAAGGTGCATCCTACATTACCACGTTATGAACTATGGGTTCACTTTCAATTAGCTTTCCTCCCATCGTTCACCTACCCTCAATCAACAAGCACCCTGCTAAATTTCCTTTTCTGCAATTTCTGTCTGAAAGTAAAATTTCTCCTTCCTGCAATACTGTTGAATTCCCAATGCCAATGTCATATGAATTTTACCTTTTTAGCAACTTAGGATTATGACTGAGGCAAGAGAGGCAATAAGGAATAATAAATGAAGGATACAATCCAGAAAAATGGCAGCAGTGTGGTTTCATCTCACACATGCAAGCCATCACCTCACTCTATCATTCAAATTAGCTCAATTTAAATTTTGCTAACATGGACCAACATGGACTGACACGTGGACATGTTATTCACACTCCCCCCCAACCTAAATTTGAGCATGTTTCCTCGCATGCGAGGTGGTAATAATGATTTCACAGGGAAGGGAATAATTACATGCTATGGAGAACATCTACATTAATGTACAAGAATTAAATAAATGTACTAAAAGATAATTAAAATGTAACAAATTGATGTGCACGTACTTGAATTCTTGGAATATTTTTTGCAAAGAATATTGAGGAAGTACCAGTCACCTTTTAAGAAGTCAGTTGAGTAATTAATGAAAGTGGAGATGGAACGAAGTGAAGTGGAATGAAGTGAAGTTATGGCAAAGTGATGGAAGAGAGAGAAATGTGGAGATGGATGGGCGGATGGATGGATTAATGAAGAAGTGGACTCCCAAAAAAGTGGAGGTCTTTATTATGAAGTGATTGCATGTGTACTTAGATCAGTCATAAGGAGGGACACTAGGTTTGCTTCCTTTGGTTGCAGGAAGTTTGGAGGTTGGGTGTTGGTTAAATTGTTGCATGAACTCTTCCTTGGATGATGGCTTGTGATACAACGTTAAATGGTGACCGTTCACTAGAAATTTGACTCTAGCAAGGTCGATGGTGGTGAGTTGTATAGCTCTGTTGGGAAAGACTTCTACAACTTCGTACGATCCCAACCATCTAGTCTGCAATTTTCTTGCATTATCTTGATACCTTGAGTCATAAAGGAGTTCCTAGTCACCAAGTTGAAACTTCTTGTCTTTTATGTACTTATCATGCCATTTGATCCTTTGATTCTGCACTACCTCAGTGTGATGCAAGGTTGTCTTTCTCATCTCATCCAAATTATTTAGCTGCATAATTATGTCCTTTTGTGCCTCAGAGATATCCATCCCTGAGTCTAGTGTAGTCCTAAGAGTCTTATGCTCAAATTCAATGGGCATGATAGTTGTCTTCCCATACAGTAATTCAAAAGGAGTGAAGCCTATGGTTGTTTTCCAGGTGGTTTGATAGGCCCAAACAGCTTCTGGTAGCCTATTTTCCCAATCCTTCCTATGGATAGCCACTATTTTGGTTAGAATTGCCTCAATTTCCCTGTTGGTCACCTCAACTTGGTCGTTGGCCTAAGGGTGATAAGGAGTAGACTTACTGTGCGTCACATTATATTCATTAACTAGTGTTGTGACAAGGGTTGATGTGAATTGGGCCCCTTGATCAGTCACTATCTCCCTTGGAACCCCATACCATGTGAAAATTTCCTCATAAAGAAATTTTGCAGCCTTACTATCTCTTGCATGCTTCATTGCTTTAACTTCAACCCACTTGGTCACATAATCAGTGCAAACCAAGATATAGGATTTACCATTTGATGGAGGGTCAATGGGTCCTACAAAATCCAATCCCCATTTATCAAATGGAGTGATTACTACTTGGGGGTAAAGAGGCATCTCATTAGATTTGGTTGGCCAGCCCATCCTTTGGCATTTATCACACTTCCTTGTATATTTCCCTGCATGTTTGTGGAGTGTGGGCCAATAATATCATGTGTTCAGAATCTTCATTGTTGTCCTCTTGGCTGCAAAATTCCCTCCACAGGGTTCATTATGACATGCATGCAATACATCATATGTCTCATCTTCCCTCACACATCTCCTCATGACATGGTTTGGCCCAATGTAGAACAAACATGTTGCAATCCATAAGAAAGGAAAAGTTTTCTCAATGAGCACTCTTCTCTCTTTTGGAGAGAAATGAGGAGGAACTCTCCCTGTGACCAGATAATTAGCTATGTCAGCATACCAGGGTGTATGCACACTGATGGAAAATAAATGTTCATCAAGGAAAGATTCATCAATGACTTGAGTATGTTCTGATGTAGTCAGTCTAGAAAGAAAATCTGCTACAACATTAGCCTTCCCTGGTTTATCAACAATGGTTATGTCAAACTCCTGCATCAGCAACAACCATCTTGCTAGCCTACCTTAGATCAAGGGCTTATTCATGAGGTACCTAATGGTTGCATGGTTTGTGTACAAAAAGATCTGATAGCTTGTTATGTAGTTCCTGAATTTGTTAAGGGCATAGATCACTGCCAGCATTTCTTTCTCTATCACTATATAATTAAATTTAGCTCCTTGCAGGTTTTTGTTGACAAAATAAATAGCATTCTCAATTGCTCCTTCTTTCTATCCCAAGACTACTCCTATAGCATAGTCTGATGCATCTGTATGAATATGAAAGGGAAGCTCCCAATTGGGACCCTTGAGTACAGGAGCATGAGTTAAAGTTGCTTTCAAATCAGAGAATGCCTTGTCACAGTCTTCTATCCATTGGAACTCAACATCTTTAGTTAGGAGATTGTACAATGGTGTTTCCATTTTGCTAAAATCTTTGATGAAATTCCTATAGTAGCCTGCATGTCCAAATAAACTCCTAACATCTTTTTGTTTTGCAAGTACAGGCAGATTGGTGATCACCTCAATCTTGGCAGGATCTACTTGAATTCCTTTGTGAGAGATGTAGTGGCCAAGGACTACACCTTCCTGCATCGTCATGAAACATTTCTCACTGTTTAAAGACAGATTATTGTCTTCACATCTCTGTAAGACTCTCCTGAGATTTTCCAATGCTTCATTAAAATCAGCACCATAGGTAGTAAAATCATCCATATAAATTTTCATGCAATCATGTGAGATATCTAAAAATATGCTAACGAATTCCCTCTGAAAAGTTGCAAGTGCATTGCATAAGCCAAATGGAAGTACTGAGTAGGCATAAGTCCCCCATGGATAGGTAAAGGTGGTCTTATTTTGATCCTCGAGAGCAATTTGTATCTGGTTATAGCCACTGAATCCATCTAGAAAAGAAAAATATTGCTTGCCTGCAAGGGAATTCAACACTTGGTCTATGAAAGGAAGGGGAAAATGGTCCTTTTTGGTGGCAGCGTTGAGTTCCCTGTAATCAACACAAACTCACCACTTCCTTCCCTTTTTGGGCACAATCACCAATGGAGACACCCACTAGCTATCTGAAATGGGGTAGATAAATCTTGCATCTAGCAATTTTTGTAGTTCCCCTTTTACAATTTCCCTCAATGCAGGGTTAATTCTTCTTTGTGGTTGCCTCAATGGTGTGCAATCATCTCTGATGTATATCCTATGAGTTCAGAGCTTATGGTCCAATCCATTCATATCATGGTAGTCTCATGCAAATGCATGTTGGTGGGTCTTCAGTAAGTTTGTCGATGACAGTTGTTGTTCTTCACTCAGCTTGCTATTAATATTTAGATATTTTCCTTTTGACACTTGCACTTATGTAGTTAACTCTATCATAGTTTCTTCACTAATGCTTGGTACCTTGAGTTCATGTGGCAGCAATGTATGAGACATACCTATTGCTGCAGGAAGTTCAACTACAAGAAGAGCGGGCAGAAGTTGTTGGACTCAAGCAACACTAAGAGGGGGGGTGAATCAGTGTTGTGCAATTTTTAACTTTATTAAACTGATCTCTCAAGTATATATAACATTCATTCAAAAGAAAGATGCATGAAAATAGAAAAATAATCCACAACACCATAACACAAGTATTTTTACGTGGAAACCCGGTTAAGGGAAAAACCACGGTGGAGGTCAATCCATAATTTGAGTACTCAAAATATAAGTGTTTTATAAAATGGGGAATGCACTTGCATTCAGGCACACTTCCTAGAGCTCACTGCTCAAAATCAGAATGGCTCACTACCTTACAAAAGATTTGGATTACATCAAAAGGTTGAACTGAGAAAATAACATCTACAAATGTCTGATTACAATTCCGGTTAGGCTCATAGATTAGATTCTGGACCTTCTGTCTGATTTTGCACTTCTCTCTACTCTGCCTTAATTCGCTTCACAAAATCTTCTTCTGCTCAAATGAAAATCACTTAAATTCTCTTCTGATATTCGCAATACACACCCACATATATCGAACACCAAACATACATATCAAAATGAATTAACCAATTGCATATATGTATCTTCTACCAAGAATTCAGTCGTTATATGTAGACTTCAATAGAATAGAAAATATCTTCCAACTGTCGGCTAAATCATGAATAACATTTAATGCGCATCCACCAAAGTTGGAAATAGCATAGTTAGGACCCAAAACTAAATCTCCAACACAAAAATACTTCAAACAATTTTGCTTTAGACATTCGCAACACCCAATATTCACTTAGTCAGCCTTCATACATTGATGAACAGAAAATGAACGATCGGATCCCCTAACTCATACACCACTTGATGAGACAGCACAACACTCAAGAATAACACATTTCATATATCCAATGACCTTCCCTGAGATCCACAACCAAAACTGTTAAATTGATAATGCAAACCACTTGACAGATTCAACTTCAGCCAGATACCTTGTTCTTTACTCTGTCTTCTGGTATAGTTAGATATAGAAGTGCGGATCAGATCAATGACTTCAGTTGCCATCAATGACAACACTAGAAGCCATATTCCAATAGAAATGTCTTCACTGGACTAGCAGAACCAGATGCATGAGAGGATGATGCTTCCTGCACCTCACAATGGTTCTGAATTATGTTAGAAAATACTTCATCTTCTTTCTGAAGCTGCATGAAAGAACTTTTTCCTAACATCATAAGTTGTGCCACAAAATTGACATCCTCGGCCTCTTCACAAACATGTGGCCATATGGGGTTATCCATGTCATGGGATGGCTAAGCAGGAGGGTAGAGAACAACCTTTTTGGTGCTCTTCTCATCAGAAATGGTCATGTCACCTAACTGACATCCAATACAGGCATCTATTGTTGCTAACCATGGCCTTCCTAGAATAATGGGGTACCCACCTAGTGTAGCTTTAGGAGAAAGAATCATGAAATCTGTTGGGTACTCCCAAGAGTCTAGAGTTACCACAAGATCCTCTACTATACCATCAGGTTTAACAGTGGAACTATCAGCAAGCTGTAGGACAGTAGGAGTAGGTCTCATGCTTGCAACGTTTAGTTGCTACAGGATATCCTTAGTCATCACATTTATTTGTCATTTATAACAACTCCTACCATAGGACTACCTGGGTCATTGTATTTGGGAACAGTCACTTTCCCAAGCACGATGCCATCCAGTTGTCCCACCACATGAACCATAGTGAGGTCTTTCTTCTTCCTACTTGGCTTCTTGAGGCATGCTTCCTTAATTTCTTTGTCATATATGGGAACATCTTTTATGGCCTGAAATAAAGGTATCTTGACACATATATGCTTCAAATGATCTAGAATGTCAAAGGTTGTTTCCTCCTCTTCCTTTTGTTTAACAACTTCTAACCTCTAAGGAAATGGTCATTTTGGATCAGATTGCAGAACTGGTTTAGGATTGGTTGACACACTTGGTTGAGCAGGTGTTTTAGATGGATTTTGAGGCTCCTCTTCTTCCACGAGAATCTTTGTGATGATAGGGGTGGAAGGAGACTGAAAAGTGGTTCTTGAACGCAAGTGGATGTCACTTACACTCACAACATATGCAGGAAATTGATTTGAATTAGTAGAACAAAATGGTTGTTGTTGTGGTTTTTTATTTGGGTTAGGTGTGGGCTGAGTTGGTAGCTGAGTAGGTCTAGGTGTGTTTGAACTTGAGCTAGTAGGAGGAGGCATTATAGCAGGTTTTTGGGGCTAAGAAGGTGGTTGCCTGTAACTGGTTGTCTGGTTTGGCCATTGTTGTCATCCCCTCCATTGCGATGTTTGATGCCAGTTTCCTAGAGATGGCTACCAATTTTCCTGAAACTATTGCCAATTCCCCTGAGGTTACTGCCAGTGGGGTGGAGAGTTTTGGTGATTGGGCCAGGTATTTGGAGGGTTATTCCAAGGTTGTGGTGGATATCCTCCATAGTTGGATGGATATGGGGGTTGCCATTGGTTACCAAATGCATAAGAGTTAAAATAAGGCCCAACAAAGGATAATGGATCTGGTGGCATACCTTGTCTTGGAGCCCATGGTCTCCTTTGTGCAATGTAGTAGACTTGATCATCTTCACCCTGGATTGGATTGAACTCAGGTGGGATTTGCTTACTGTCAATGTTAGCTACCATCTTGCATCTACAGTCCTTCTGTCTACAATGAGGGCAATATTATGCCAACATTGCCTCTGCCTCCTCATGTTTCTTCTTAGCTTCAAGTGTATCCAGTTGAGTAGCTAGATTTTTTATAATGTCTTATTTGAAGTCTGCCAGCAAGTAAGTAATCTCCATCCTTGAAACTCCACTAGTAGATGACTTACCCATAGAGGATTGGTAAGCTCTCCCTTTCTTTGAAGCTTCCCTAGAATAGTTCTGACATAGCTTCTTAATATCTTCCCAAGGAGATTGGGTGATATCTCCTCCTCCCATCAGGTCTAAAGCCTCAATGTAGCTCTCATTAATCCCTCTCAAGAATAGTATCTTTTGGGACTCTTCACTAAGCGTATGATGTGGATATTTCTGTAGGAAAAATAAAAACCTTGAAATGTAATCCTCCAAACTCTCATCTTCCTTCTACTGCATTCCAAAGATGTCATCTCCTCTCATGTCACTACCCCTATAATATTCCTTGTACTTCTCAAGGAACTTTGTTTTCATGTCATCCCAAGTCTCCATAGTATTTATGCCTAGGCTCATAAACTATCTTAATGCATCCTCTTTCAAGGTGGTAGGAAACGGCTTAATCCTATGAGCATCAGTGGTATAGTCATAGCTTCTGCAAAGGATATCAAACTCAAACAAGAAAATATCAAGGTCTTTTATGACAATTCCATAGAACTTAGGAAGGACTGAAGCAGGGATATTTTTGAGGTTGTCAACTTCATTTTGATGAGAAATGAGGAATGGAAAAGCTGGTTGGTTAGGTTTATTTCTATTTGCATCACCCATGCCTTCCTAATGGAGTTCCAAAGCAAATGGGTTCTCAATCTAATTTAGGTCATCAGAGGAAGTGTCAAAACTAGTTAGATTGTGAAATGCATCAACAAAAGGGGTGCTTCTTCTTCTTCTTTGTCTATTGGCATATTTTGATGCTCAACTAGCTAGAATAGATTAGGTTTAATAGGAAGTAATCTCCCATGAGCATCTCTCCTCCTTCCTCTAGGCATACGGTGTCAACTCAATATCAACCAGCTCACACAAAGAATTGGAAAAAGAATAGTGGGTCATTACTTTCCTAAATGAGGGGTATACTAAGAGGAAACTTCCAGAAATACTACAACAAGAAAGAAACTATCAATGACTCCAAATAACTCCCTAGTTTGACACCATCCCTGGTAACAGCGCCAAAAATGTTGGCCTCCTACAATGACTTAACAACTAAGCCCTTAAAGTTGTGATTCATAGATTGGACATATAATCTGAATAGCTATCTTAATCATCATGAAGGTTCATTTAATTTTCAACCTATGGACGTAGACTTGAATTGGATCAACACAGTATGTGCACTAGGAATCCATAGTATCTGTATTCATCCTACAGCTAAGAAAGACATAGTGCTGAAAGTAAATTTCTTAGAAAGAAGTAACATAAGTATTGAACATCAACTATCAACTATACTAAGCTGAAGTGCATGACAAAAATGAAAATCTGAGCAAATAGATAGGAAACTACTATGTCTGCTTTGGCTGTAGGAACAGTCACATAATGGAATTCTAGTGGCTGCAGGAACAGACAGTTTCCAGATTCGTAACTATTTGCTAAATAGAAAAGTAATAACTAAGCTAAAGGATGGAATTATCACCAAGTGGTCCCCCTTGGATGAGTATCCCTTAAGACAAACTCAGATGCAATGAACTTATAACTTCATTTCATTCATTGAAAAGCATGATTACAATAGAGCAATGTAACTGTGTTACTGGAAAAACTAAGAATGCGAGTACAACATTAGATCAATCAACCTTTTGAGAAGGAGCATCTGAGTCTTATTTATAGGAGGAAAAAATACTAACTAACTAACTAGTAAGGCGGTCAACTCCAACAAATTAGGATGCCACTTAATGGAAAGCATAGGAAGTGGAAAGGAGGTTATACATGCATGGAATATGGTCAAGCCGGTTTGCCTTAACACAAATCTAGCATAACAATAGATCCTATATTCACTCAACAAACTATTATGACCATTTACAAGGCAGTTACAATCTTCGATTTGAACTAGGAATTCCCCTTCATTGACCTTTGAATGATCACCTTTTTGACTTTTAATGCGAATGATCAGCTGGAAAAATCTTCCTCAATTTTGTAGGCTCTAATTATATCTGCATGACAACATTAGCATGCACAACAATTGCATATCTATAACTATCTTAAAGTAACATTCATTAATCCACATGTAAAATTAACATAGATAGTTCACATAGCATGTTAGTGTCATTTAAAAGTTACAAAAAATAAGCTTATGCCCAATGTCTATGGTTTTGAGGAAATAACATGAAAATGTGAACATCCAAGTATCAAAGTCTATGACAACAACAACAAATGGATAATAAACTCTATCAAAATTGAGCCATAAATTGGACTCATCACATATCATAAACCATCATCCCTGAATCTTTCCACCCACTAATTGGGACCAACAAAAGATAAATCCTTGTAAAGAAACAAATCAAAATCAAGTCATTGAAGCCAATACATCAAAAATTCAAAGAGGACATGTGAAGTCAAAATGGATCCCCAAGAAAAATGGGTCAAGTGAAGAAATTAAAATAAATAATATATGAAGCCAAATCAAAAAAGGTATTACATCCATCAAAAATTTCCACCAATTCAAAAGAAGTCTTCAACACCGACTTCCAAAGTGTATGAAAATTTTGGTTCCCAACCCATCCAAAATTTCATATCCACACTCCATTATCCACTAGCTCAAGTTTGGAGAATAAAATATCCACAATCCAAAGTATTGAATAATTCATCACCATCTCATATCCTCCATCAAAATCCATCATCCAACTTAAAATCCAAGATATCCAAATCCCACATTAACTGTGTCCTGGTGGAAACTCTTTATCATAAGGACTCTCATGACACTCTATTTTGATGTGCTCTATTTTGATGTGCATATTTAGATAAGGCAAACTTTGGTGTCAAAAAAGATCACAATAATATCCATGGGTTGTATACAAGTGTTATTATCTTGGTGAATCAACTCCTCAAGGTAGGACATCATTGGCACACTATGATAGAAATAACTACATTTGTACCACTAGGTGATCCAACATAGTTAATGATCATTTACAAATACAAAAATAAATGAAAAATTAAAGAAACATAATTTTTCCAATAGTGAAAACCATTCTTATGGTGCTTTGGGCAAGTACAATGATGAAAACCTAGAAAACAGGCATCATGCATAAAATCAAGCATCAATGTGCATCATTCCAATTGGGAATAACTTATATTATCCATAATAAATCCAACATCCTATCCATTCCATCCATAATAAATCTGTGATCCATCCATTCCACTTGCATCCATCTTCCCTATTCATCTTGATATTGATAAAGACTAGGGGCATATACTTCAAAACATGCTTAATGGAAAATCTTGACATGGTCATTTTCCTCTTACCATATATTATCCCATGTCATATCCTCACCTACATAACACTATCCAAATGTTTAGCTTAGGTCAAACATGTTATCCTATTATGAGATAGTCCTTGGAAGTAAAATCCCTTATCCTAGATCTACTTGCATAATGCATATCCTTCACATATCTATTTACATCCCACTAGTTCATCCAATCAATCATAGTGTCCCATACATTGATAGATGTTAGAGGCAGGTGATTACATCTTGCTTTGGAATAAATATTGATATATGTTTTTAATGGCACAAATTTGCACCCTAGGAAAATTTCCCATTTATTTACCCTTACTTTAGAATTACAAGTACGAAGATGCATAAACCCACCACCACCTTCTTGATCTTCCCACGTGTCCTTGTCTTTTTGTGTTGGTGGAGGAATATTTTTTGTGGATGCACGCATGCCACACTACCGACCTAATAGATTCCTACCTTTGAGATTCATTGAAGCATGGAATTTCTTGGTTCATCCTTTGTTGGGTCTTGACCAATGATAAATGACTCCTTGCCTGATTTTTTCTAATTCAAACTCATTCTTTCATGCTTCTACATTCTCTACCTCACTCTCATGTTGTTTCTCTCATTCTCAAGCTCAATCTCTCACACTTCTTGATCATTTTCTTGCTCTATCTCGTTGCTACCAACCTTCTACATGGGTCTCTTCACTTCAACACCATTGTCATTGCAAGTTTACAAAGTTCTATCTCCTTAGTGGGGTGGTATTATTCTCTCCTTTCCTCTATCGGCCTTGAGTGCTCATAGCAGGGAAGGTAATATTATGTATTTTGTTTTGCATCTATATATCATCTTGTAGAGTAGCATTCAAATTGTCATTTCTCTCTGCATTATTTTTTCATTTCCATTCTTTCCTTTATCATTTTTTCTCTATATTGTTGCATATCTAGTTTTCCATGGAGATGGGAACACCAAAACAAGGGTCTAACTAAGGGAGACCTCAAAACACATTCTAACGCTTTTCCTATTTTTATGTGTATAGGCATTGGTTCTTCTGTTTGGAGTTATAGCTAAAGAACTAGATTTTGCATGAAAGGTATCTTTTTCTACTCTTTCTTTGTCATTTTCATCATTAGAATAATTGTCTCTAGTATTCTTCTTGTTGTACTGTTTATTTTTACATTTTCATATTAAATTGTCAAACTATAAAACTTTTTTATTTAGGTTGTAAGTAGACCTTGAGTGTCTTTGACTATTATTTGACTCATTGTCCATACAAGACACTAGCACATCCCTAAGACTCCAATGTGGCATGTTGAAGTCTGGTTCCCATGTTGCCATCCTTAGACAAAGAGCTTTTTGAGTCATAGTTTGAGATCCTTGTAGTCTACTCGCCTAATTTCTAAAGCACCTATCATTACCTATTGATCAACCTAAGGTAGTTTAGGGCAGTTTGTTCCTTGGGGCTCTCCCATGACCTGGAGCCTTGGGGGTGATTAATCCCCCTACTCTACATTATTGGTGAACCTGACGTGAAAGTCTTATTTTCATTTCTTAGTTTGGGATATCTTTCTCTCGTATCATCTTTCTCTCGTATCCTAGGTGTGTTGTGAAGCTTTATGAGCTTTATGACTCAGTCAACAACCTCTAGACACATTTTTATAAGGATCTTATGACATATAGAGATGAATTCTAAGAAGGTCACTACTGTTCCTACCTTTGAGGAAATAATTTCAAGAACAAATACAAATTTCTCCAATCCTTTTGGGGAAGCTCTGCATGTCCCTACCCCTCCTGCTTCTCCTTTCACTTCATTCGTGGAGTAAGATGATTCTCTCAAGGTTCCTGTAGAGAAAATTCTTTCCATAAATAGAAGACTTAGGGAGTTTGAGAAGTATCTGGGGAAAGCAAAGACTATGGCTAAAGTTGCTAAGGTTGTTAACAACTTAAGAGCTATGATGTACAAGGACCGGATAGGTCTAGAATTCCTTCGGGGCTTTACAAACATTATGAATACTCATTTCTTGTCATACAATCCTAGGTCGAGCACTGCCTAAGACCTTGGATCCAAGACACTGAGAGACAAATAGAAGTCTCGATGCCTAAGGTGTCATTTTGTATGGCCGAGACTGGACCTTGTGTTGACACCACCTCTAGTCCTTGGCTGACTCCCATCATTAAGGTAAATAAGGGTCCCTTGGGTTTCAGCTCCACCAGTCCTAATTTTCTTGGTGGTAATCTTGGATCCCATGTTGGTCACGGTGGTGGGGTCTCTATCGGTATGGGGGCTAGTGGCTCTAGTGGTTCTAGCGTAGTTTCCACTAGTCATGTTTCATCCTCTGACCATGTCCTGAATGTCTTGTTGCAAAACATAGGTCAAATGCAAAACCAGCTAGCGAACCTATCTATAACTTCTACCTCTCAACCTATATTTCAACCATTCTTCTATCATACTCCTCTATCTATTTCTATTTTAAACACTCCTATCCCTCAAGGTATGGAGATTCCAAAATTTGAAAAGTATGGTGGTCATGGAGATCCTCAGACGCACATTTCGGAATTTAATGTTATGTGCACTGATTTCTTCCATCATGATGCTCTAATGGCTAAGCTCTTTTTGAAATCCCTTAAGGACACTTCCCTTGACCAGTATTGTTCCTTACTAGATAACTCGATCTTTTCATTTGATCAATTGGTAAACTAGTTCCTGAGGTAGTTCCAAGCTAACATCAAACCAAAGATGACATTTTTGGATCTTGTCTGATGCAAGCAAGGGCACCACAAAAAGGTAACTAATTTTATTGCTCATTATCAAGTGTTATTTTTACATATTTCTTATCCTTTATTGGATTCACATGTTCAAAAGGTCTTCATTAGGAACTTATAGAAGCAATGGCAAGAGAAGTTTACCTTGATGAAGTATCATTCCTTTGCAATTTATGTGTTGCACTTCATGAATACCAATAGATGGTTGCATGGCTCAAGGGTTCATCCTTGCACTCCTATCCCGATGCCTGATCTGTAGTTGAAGATGCCATAGTAGTATGGGAAGCAAAATATATGTAATCACAAACATAGAAGGATAAGGCTCTAGAGCACGAGCAAGCTTCCCCTTTCCCTTTGACGGGGTAGAAGAGGCAACTTGCTGTTGCGCTATCATAAAAGGCTTTTACAAAAATAACATAAGGAGACACTGGTTATCTAACCCTCAATGTTGAGCCCCCAATCTTATATTTAACATAAGCCTTATATAACAAATCTCCCCTAGGAGGGAGACGTTCGACTGTTGTAGGACAAAAATAATCCTGTGAGAAGCCCCCACGTGATACTAGTGGTTTATAGCTAGTTTCATGCACCACGTGCATAGTGCCTTCATGAGGGAACTTTAAAAATTTATGAACTATAGAGGTGACACTGTTCACAGAGGCTAGCCACAAAATGCCTAGTATAACTCTAAATAGATCATACTCTAGAATGATAACAAATGAGACATCAACATCCTTGGGTCCTACCAAGACTGATAAAGAAATAGCGCCCATAGAGGCCATAGAGAGTCCATCATGGGTACATAGAGTGGTCTCCAAATCTTGGTATCTCTCCTTATGTAAAATTATTATAAATAGAGTTTCCTCTGTTATCACATTAACCTGACTCTTCGGATCAATTAAGATGCCAATTACGTCATTTCCATTAATCTGGGAAGGAATGTATAATAGGGAAGGCTCCTTATTAAGAGGCTCATCATGTGAGGTGAATGTTATTTTAGACATAGCATTCAAATTTTTAGGAGGTATATGCATGAACAAAACCATGTTCACGTACTCATATGGAATTAACTAAGAAGATGTAGAAGATTGTGTTACTAAATTTATAGAATGTGAGGGAAATGGATCAATATAAATTGTAACTCATTGTTAACCTTGGTCATAGATTTATTATAATTTTGTTTCTTCCCATCGAGATAGATAGTCTTATCATTGATGCGGTTCTAAATCTCATGATTTAGGAACACACATTGTTCGGTGTCATGTCTGTGCACTCGGTGGAATTGACAAAATTGTTGCTCATCATACCACTCAGGATACAAATCAATCAAAGGTCAGGGTACTGGAAATGTCAAAACTTTATCTTTTAACAACTTCTTTAAAATAGTAGTATAAGACTCAAATAGTTTTGTAAAGTGTTATTTTTACATATTTCTTATCCTTTATTGGATTCACATGTTCAAAAGGTCTTCATTAGGAACTTATAGAAGCAATGGCAAGAGAAGTTTACCTTGATGAAGTATCATTCCTTTGCAATTTATGTGTTGCACTTCGTGAATACCAATAGATGGTTGCATGGCTCAAGGGTTCATCCTTGCGCTCCTATCCTGATGCCTGATCTGTAGTGTTGGTTTCTAGTAAAAACAAAGCTATTGTGAATGTGATCTCTACATCTAAGGATAAGGGCCTAGGGCGTAATAGACATTTTACAAAACTATTTGAGTCTTATACTACTATTTTAAAGAAGTTGTTAAAAGATAAAGTTTTGACATTTCTAGAACCCTGACCTCTGATTGAGTTGTATCCTGAGTGGTATGATGAGCAACAATTTTGTCAATTCCACCGAGTGCACAGACATGACACTGAACAATGTGTGTTCCTAAATCATGAGATTTAGAACCGCATCAATGACGAGACTATCTATCTCGATGGGAAGAAACAAAATTCTAATAAATCTATGACCAAGGTTAACAATGAGTTACAAATTTATACTGATCCATTTCCCTCACATTCTATAAATTTAGTAACACAATCTTCTACATCTTCTTAGTTAATTCCATATGAGTACGTGAACATGGTTTTGTTCATGCATATACCTCCTAAAAATTTGAGTGCTATGTCTAAAATAACATTCACCTCACATGATGAGCCTCTTAATAAGGAGCCTTCCCTATTATACATTCCTTCCCAGATTAATGGAAATGACGTAATTGGCATCTTAATTGATCGAAGAGTCAGGTTAATGTGATAACAGAGGAAACTCTATTTATAATAATTTTACATAAGGAGAGATACCAAGATTTGGAGACCACTCTATGTACCCATGATGGACTCTCTATGGCCTCTATGGGCGCTATTTCTTTATCAGTCTTGGTAGGACCCAAGGATGTTGATGTCTCATTTGTTATCATTCTAGAGTCTGATCTATTTAGAGTTATACTAGGCATTTTGTGGCTAGCCTCTGTGAACAGTGTCACCTCTATAGTTCATAAATTTTTAAAGTTCCCTCATGAAGGCACTATGCACGTGGTGCATGAAACTAGCTATAAACCACTAGTATCACGTGGGGGCTTCTCACAGGATTATTTTTGTCCTACAACAGTCGAACGTCTCCCTCCTAGGGGAGATTTGTTATATAAGGCTTATGTTAAATATAAGATTGGGGGCTCAACATTGAGGGTTAGATAACCAGTGTCTCCTTATGTTATTTTTGTAAAAGCCTTTTATGATAGCGCAACAGCAAGTTGCCTCTTCTACCCCGTCAAAGGGAAAGGGGAAGCTTGCTCGTGCTCTAGAGCCTTATCCTTCTATGTTTGTGCTTACATATATTTTGCTTCCCATACTACTATGGCATCTTCAACTCCCGCTCATGTGCCTCACATGGGAAGTGTGATGGTACTCACATGATGAAAAGCAAAGCGTCAAGTTTTGAGCTTCCTATGCTACCCATTCCCTGACACACTGTCTATGGCAAGGGGAAGTATTCCCATGGGGTTATTCTAGCTTCTTGACCTCCATAACCTCCTATCGTTATTCCACCTACCCCTAAGGTAGAGAACGGGAAGAGGTCAGCCGCTAAGGCTCATGTGTCTACTTCTCCTCTTATGGTTGTTCCTGCTCTTGTGCTTCCTCCTCCTGCTCCTACCCAAGATACCATCCTTCCATTGGAAATGATTGTGAAGGATACTCCTACATCTAAGCAGTAACCTCTAGTATCTTCTCAGGTCGCATCTTCTAGTACCTATAGGTGAAAAAATTGGCTTATGCATGACTACAAGTGCAGGAAAAAGGCTCTAGCTGTTAAACATGTTGCCTTGTGAAAGACGGAGGGGGAGCCAGTGGCATTTATCTCTGCATCTTTTGTTGTTTTTTTTCTTTCTCCTATTGTATCTACCTCAGTTCTGATCACCTTTGTTTTTCTTTCAGCTCCTTCGATGGTTCATGCTCACCCCAAAAGGGTGTGCAAGTCTTCATCACTCCCTATGTGGAGCCCCCTCTCCTGATGTCCCTGCCAAACATCCCTTTGTTCTCTTAGCCCATAGACATGTCGAATACAATGGTGGTGTTTATCATGACTTTGTATTCTTCCTCCTCCATTTCTACTTCTTTTGTGGGGATTCTACATCCTCCATTGAAGTACAAGTTGGAGGATTACCTTGCTACAAGTGGAGGTTGACAGAAGGGTTCACCTTCTTCAAAAGTTGGTTCTATCTTAGCCTGTGTCATCCTTGTGACAAAGGCAGCCCCTGTGTCCCTGGATTTTGTCACTACCCCTCTTGATGAGGTCAACAATGACTCTCAGGTGTCTCATTCTTCTCCCACCTAGTTGACACATGGCACTTTGGTAAAGTGCATGTTCAATTTATTGGATGATATCCCAGCTCTGTCTTCGATCTTTGCAAGATCGATGACCTTTGCTTCACAAGAGCTCGATGAAGAAGACCTTGAGGGGACTTCTTCCTTGGCCCTTGTTGTAAGTGATTTGAAGGGTACCACTCTCACTATCCCACCCTTATAGGCCCATCCCCCCTCCCCTTACAATGCTCTAGATTGGGAGCAGGATGACCTATTGGTCGATGAGGACTAGGGTGGTACCTCTTCTTTATCTATAGCGTAGATTTATTTTTTTGTTTGTGTTCCCTTGTGCCTATCTTTTTGTGTTTGTGATCCTTCCTAGAGGACCCTTTCTACCCTTGTGGGTACTTGGATACAATTGCATTGTCGTGCAATTCTTTTATTTTCATCATCATTCTTTTATATGTCAGAAAATTATTTTTCAATATTGGGGATGATGCAAAGCATTGGGAGCATTTAGGCCTTCTTCCATGTTGACCCAACTTTTTATTTTCACGTTATCTTCATGTACTCTTTTTCATGTTCTAAGAACATTGGTGATTTATGATCATTCATACGTATACCATATTATATCTATCTATTTGTATCTATGAGAAAATTTGACCCTGAATTCTCAGATCCCCTTGTCTCTTGATTTCTTTGTCTTTAATTGTCTTCTTCTTGATGTTGTGGTTGTTATGTGTTGTCCCTTGCATGTGTGACAACATACCATGGATACATCTCATCATGTGTTGCGTGCCACAACCTTTCTACCTCTCCTCTCTCTCCTTAGGATTCCATGTGCTCCTTTGTGTAGCACACACCATCCTAAGGGGGGGCTACCATGTTCTATTTATTGTTTTTGGGAAAAAGGCTAATAGCATGTATATTATATTAACAATAATAGTAAGTAATTAAAAAAGTGCCCAAGAGGGCCTAGTTTATGCTTTGATCTAGCTGGAATATTTACTTGATAATATTTCCTATTGCCTAGCTACCAAACAGGATTACCTATTGAGGACTACCACCAACTTTGGTTATAAAGTTACTTGTACATTGTTGGTGAATTCTTTCGAAAAGGATTCCTTGGTGTCAAATTTTATTTAGAATGAAAATTCTTTAACGAAAGAATCCCTTAATGAATTCTCTCATTTTTAAAAATTTTGTATTCTCTCGAGGCTCCTAGATGAATTTTTCTTTCAAAAATGACCCCATATGTGAAAGAATCTGATAACTTTCCTTTCAAAAAGGAGCACTTTTTTTAAAATGAAAGAATCTAAAAACTTCCCTTTAAAAAGGAGTATTCTTTCCAATGGATTCCTCAACAAAATATCTTTCAAAAGGATCCCTTGATGATAGAATAACTTGTAGAAAGTGTGGCTTCTTTCAATTGGAGTGTTCCTTTAAATGGACCCCTTGGTGTCTTGAAGGTTTTCCTGACAAAGGAACCCCCTTTGAAGGCTTTCTTCTCAAAATATTCTTTGGTGTCTTGCAATGTGTGTCTTTTATTTGATATTTGATGTTGTATGTCTTGGTGTCATACATCTTATATCTTGGCATCTAGCTTGGGGGTAGCCTAACTAGACCCACATTTATGTGACTATCCTACAATGCATTGTGCAACAACTGCAAGCTTATCTATCTGATCAGTGTATTTGATTAGACTATGTGTCTTCTTGTTTCTTATGAATGTGTTTCTTATGATTATCTTTTTTGCATAACATGTTTTTTCTATAGCCTAGCATGTTTGTGGTGAGATCGCAACTAGCTTTGCAAGACTAAGAACCTGTGGAGCTCCCTCTTTCACATCCAAGTACGTCAAATCAAATATTTTCTTCCTTGATTTTATTGGTATATTATCTTCAACCTCTTTCTACTTTAGCTCACATATGCACTAACACATATGCTCACTAAAGTGGGGAAAAAATGTAATGGCATAAATTTGCACCCTAGGAAAATTTCCCATTTATTTACCCTTATTTTAGAATTACAAGTATGAAGATGCATAAACATGTTGCCACCTTCCTGATCTTCCCACATGTCCTTATATTTTTGCTTCGGTGGAGGAATATTTGTTAGGGACATGTACGTACCGCATGGACATCCACATGCTGCACTACCGTCCTGACAGATTCCTATCTCTGAGATTCACAAAAGTGTTACATTTCTTGGTTGGTTGTGAGGGTAACATCCTTTATTGGGTCTTGACTGATGAAAAATGACTCCTTGCCTCTTTTTTTCTAATTCAAACACATTCTTTCATGCTTCGACATTCTCTAACTCACTCGCATGCTACCTCTCTCATTCTCAAGCTCAATCTCTTACGCTTCTTGATCATTTTATTGCTCTATCTCGCTACTACCAGCCTTCTACTTGGGTCTCTTTGCTTCAACACCATTATCATTGCAGGTTTACAAAGTTCTATCTCCTCGATGAGATGGTGCTATTCTCTCATTTCCTCTATTGACCTTGAGTTCTCATAGCAAGGAAGGTAACATTGTGTCTTTTCATTTTTCATCTATCATCTTGTAGAGTAGCATTCAGGTTTTCATTGCTCTCTATGTTATTGTGTCATTTACATTCTTTCCTTTATCGTGTTTTCTCTATATCGTTGCATATCTAGTTGTCTATGGAGGTGGGAACACCAAAATGGGGATCTGACTGAGATAGACCTCAAAACACATCCCAACACTTTTCTTGTTTCTATGTGTGTAGGTGAACTGGTTTGTCTATTTGGAGTTATAGCTAAAGAACTAGATTTCATGTGAAAGATATATTTTCCTACTCTTTCTTTATCATTTTCATCATTAGAATAATTCTCTCTAGTATTATTCTTGTTGTACAATTTATTTCTGCATTTTCATATTAAACAGACAAACTATAAACTCTATTATTCGGTTTGTAAGTATACCTTGAGTGTCTTTGAATATTATTCGACTCAATGTTTGTATAGGATGTCAGTGCATCCTTCAGACTCTAGCTTGGTGTGCTAAAGTTTGATTCCCGCACTATCATCCTCAAATAGAGAGTTGTATGAGTCACAGTTCGAGACCCTTGTAGCATGCTCACCTGATTTCTAAAGCACCTGTCATTACCTATTGATCAACCTAAGGTAGTTTAGGGAAGTTCATTCCTTAGGGATCTCCTATGATCTAGAGCCTTGGCGGTGAAGAATCTCCCTATTCTACAATGTCTACTAGCTCACTTTTTTATTTGGACACCTTTCAAAAATCCAAAAAAATCAAATATCTTGAAAAACACTTTCAAGTATTTTTCAGCATCTCATGAATAAATTTTCCATCAATATCAATCTAGACAAACCTCATCAATCACAACTCGCTTACACTCTAATGGGTTATCAAGTTATCTAACAGATTTTGTTCCTAGCCTGGCTACAAATCTCTATCCATCTTATCCAATCAATCATCATCAGGATGTATCCTTCCCTATCATCATGTTGTTCCTATCTTCACAAAACTATCCTTGTGTTGTTCCTATCTCAACAACATTATCACTATCATCGATCAATCGATCAAATCAATCAATTTTAGCTTGGCCAATGACAAGATCTCAAGAGGTCTTTGATATTTAAAAAAATTCAAAATTTTCAAAAAAAATCCAAAAACATATCATCTACCATGTCCATAATAAATTTTCCATTTCCTAGACGATATTTCAAACACAAACTATGCAACTTCCCAGCACATTAAGCATTCATGAAACAATCAGAAATAGGAAACTCCAACTAAACTATCTACAACCTACTAATCTATTTCCAAATCCACTTTTAACATCTTATCCAAAAAATCATGTCTTAATGGATACATCTTTCCTACAATGGACATTTTTTACTATTGAGCAACTCTTTTCTAGCAAGAAAATCTTATAGTTGTTGACCTGTTTGATCTTTGAGTCTTTTTATTATTTGATTTATCTTATTGTTCTATTCCAATTTTCCTCAAGGATACCTCAAAATGATTAGACGAGAAAGAATGGGGCAAGGTCATTGCTTTCATATGATGTGTTTGTGAAATTTTTTTAAGCATTGCTATGATAGGAATGATCCTTGTGTGTATTGGACTAGATTCAAGCATTAACAAATCACCCTGTGTACTTAAGGTCATCAATTACCTTTATGCATTAGGGTTATCATGTTGTGAAGCTATGTTCCCTTACATATTCTGACAAGGTTCTATCATGTCTAGTACGTTTAAGAACAATCCTTGTTTGTTGTGTCTTCATCCAAGAAAAGGGTAATAAAATCACCAAGGTTTGTCTCAACTTGGTGTACATATATACACTTGTATCATATCAAAAACTTTAGGCAAAAGGATACAAATATCACCATGGTTTTTTATGCCTTGGTGTGCATACATCCACTTGACACATAATAAAATGATCTATGATGATAAAAAGTAAGCACAAAATAGAAAGAATAATATATATCAATCCACCTCTTTCCATCTACATCACTCTATTTTCACATAGATTCAAGTGCATGATATCGATCAACATTAACTATTTTATCACTATCTTTCACCATGTTAACTTTTCCTCATCCAAATCTTTCTTATCCTACTATTTCCATTTTCCTTCATCTCTATCACATCTTTCCAATTCTTTCCAAGAGTTTAACCTAGCAATTTTATTCTTCTGTCAATCTCTTGAGAGGGCATCTTACATTCATTTATTTATTTTAACCTAGCAATTTTATTCTTCTGTCAATCTCTTGAGAGGGCATCTTACATTCATTTATTTATTTATTCATTCATCGAGAAAAACTAGGGCATGTCATCACTTTCTTTGAAACAACGCTATAAAAATGTATTGTCTCAAAGAGGGGAAAAATATAGACACTCTAAAACTAACTAATGTTTCCTAACATCACACCACACTAATTATTCTTTCAATATTAATTAAATAATTTTATTATTTAATTATTTTAATATTATCTTCTATAGTTAAATAATTTTCTATTATTTAATTATTATCAAATTTCTCCTTCCACTATTAATTAAATAATCTCGTATTATGTGATTAATTCATATTATTTATTCATCTATATTAATTAAATAATTGATTTTATTTAATTATTTACTAATTATTCTTTTATTTCTAATTTTTTTTTATAGTTAAATAGTTTTTAGGGGTAACACCCTTAAATTGATCATCAAAGTTTACATTGAAAGTTATACTCAAAATCCCCTACCCATTACTAGCTTGCACATCCACCCCCTATACTGCACATACCTTGATATAGGCATAATACTCCCCCTTCAACCCAATTGCAGACATAACCTACTAACTTTTATGACTATCTTTATCAAAACCAAGATTCCTATCAATAGGCCTCACACACCAGATATAAGTTTTCCCCTATCCTCAAAATTGCTAGCAACCCCCAAATCTTGGGTAGATTTTACATTGCATTTGGAGTGGGAGCGTAGATGCATGTTATGGCAGGCAACCAAACCATTTCTAGATTTTTTCTTTTTCTTTTTCACCTCCACCCAGACTTCATCGTTATCTTCTATGGGTTGTTGAGGATTTCTTGGTGTTGCAAGGGGAGAAATGGAATCCCCACCTACATAGGAGTGTGGCAGGCAGTCGGATGAAGTGGCCTCCTTCAAATTTATCCCAAAAGCTGGGGTTTCCATTAGATTGGGACAAGGACCTTGGTCAACTGGTGACATTTGATGTGCATCCAAATAGTCCCCTTGAATCACATGTTCCTGAGGGGAATTTGAAGCAACTGCATAGTGCTCTAGAGCAACAGCCTTCCACCATGTGGCAATGTATGAAACCTTGGCTTTGTGGCAAGGGCAATGTGCAACAAGATGACTGGTATTGAAGCACCTCCAGCACCAAAAAGGGATTCCTTCATAGTCCAATTGTTGAACCCAACACTTACCATCCACCCTGAGAGTTATCTCTACTGGAAGATCTCTTGAAGTACCCAAATCAACCAGAATCTGAGCATATATTGTGTGCATGAAATTGGATGATTTTGTGTCAATTGCAAAATATTTCCCCAATGCATCCCCGATTGCTTCAAAGCAAGCATCACTCCAAAAATGGAGCGGGAGATTTGGGAGATGCACCCAAACTAGTTTGACATTGAAGGCCTCTGTCAATGGATTGAAATTGGGGTGCCACGATTTGGACAATATAAGGTGTTGGTCCCAAGCCCATGTATTGTGCAAGACAATGTTTCAGTCCTCCACCTCATCAAATGCAGTGATGAAAAATCCCCCCGCGCAAGGGTAAATTTTGAGATAATCCTTAAGTGTTGGTTGCCAGGATTTGGTGATCCATTAGTGGAGTTTAGGAAGGCTTGGCCATAAGCACCAAAACCTATAGATAAGCTTGTGTGTAGCAAACTAGTCCCAGTTAGCTGCAATTTTTTATTTAATATCACCATCAAAGCTGAGATCGATAGGCTTGTCGATGGCTTAGATGGGCCCTCCCCAATCGTGATCTGTGTTGAGATCCATGTTGCAAAGTTTCCCCCCCACGAATTTCGGTTGTCTCCTTGTAGATTTGTCATCGTTTCCATAGCCATTATCCAGCGTTCTAAAGTCATTTAGCACTCATGAGACATTCCTTTGTTGTAGATTTGGGACTGCCATAGGAGGAAGATGGTAACCCCCACCACCTGGAGCAACATTCATGCTCGACTGTCGGCCATCCCACTGCGCATTAGGGTTTTGATCCATGCCCATAGATTTCTCGTCGCTAGCCTTTCCACCCCTGCATAGAGTAGCTTTGAAATTTTGGCCATGGGGGCACATGCCTAGGCCCCAACTCCCATCCACGTAGAAGCCATTGGAGTTCCAACAGGGTAATACCTCGCCCCTGTCCAAAGCATTGCCATCGATGGCCTTTGCAATGGATGCAGAGCCCAAAGTGTGCCGCATCTTCGGGAGTAACTACTAACTATCTCATCATTTTCTTTTATTTCTAATATTAATTAAATAATTTATTATTTATTCGTTATCTAGTTCTTATCTCCAAAATTAAATGATTTATTATTTAATTAATTCCTTCTTAAATTAGTTAATTGTTTTAATTATTTAATTTAATTCTTCAACATTATCTTCTAAAAATAAATAAAAAATATTTTATTTATTAATTTAATCTTCTACATGTAAATAAATAATTAAATTTATTTAATTATTAAATATTCATGTAAATTCCTTATCTATTTATCATCTCCAAATTAAATAATTTATTATTTAATTAATTCTCACTTCTTGAATTAAATAATTGTTTTTAATTATTTAATTTATTTCTCAAACATTATCCAAAATAAATAAAATCATTTATTTTATTTATAAAATTTAATCTTGCACATGTAAATGATAATTAAATTTATTAAATTATTAAATACTCATACAAATTTTTTATCTATTTTTCATCTTCAAATTAAATAATTTATTATTTAATTAATTCCCATTTCTTGAATTAAATAATTGCTTTTAGTTATTTAATTTATTTCTCAAACATTGCCCAAAATAAATAAAACCATTTATTTTATTTATTAAATTCAATCTTGCACATGTAAATAATAATTAAATTTATTTAATTATTAAATACTCATGCAAATCCCCACTTCCTAAATTAAATAGATATTTTAATTATTTAATTTATTTCTCAAACATTATCTGAAATAAATAAAATCATTTATTTTATTTATTAAATTCAACCTTGCACATGTAAATAATAATTAAATTTATTTAATTATTAAATACTCATGCAAATTCCACCTCAACTATTGACTGATCAATCTAATCAGTCCACTCATCAATCAAATTCACTTAACTCCCACTCACTTCGAGTCCACTGAGCAATCAATTCAGTCTACTAACAGTCAGTCTCAGTTAACATTCCAATTAATCCTCTTAACTGAATCATGCAATCAATTATCTGAAATCATGCAGTCAATTAAAAATCAATCAATTCCTCTCATCAATCCTCCACCCTTGATCTTTTTCAATCTCTCCTCTGATCTCGACCATTGATCGGTGTCATTGAATATCTATAAATCAAACCATCCTATCATTAATTTTTAATCTTGGATCACGTAGGAAAACTATACTTATATTTTGCAGGTGTTTTTGTGCTATAGCAAAGATTATTCATACCATTTCTCCCAAGGTGAAATAGAGGAGAGAAATAGAGTTGTGTTAAGTTTTGCATGATGTCTAATTTAATTTATCATGTTTACTCTATTGTTGTGATCATTTGACTGTGATTTAGTTTGATTATTGCTTTATTCCTTCAGTATTTCATAGTTGATTTATTTGGTCATACACATAGCATTAGCATTATTTGGATGATAGATTTAACAACATAAGTTTGCAATGATTATGTTCAATGAAAATGATGTGTGAAGGATAAATTTATAGATTTTGAAAAGAATGGATGGATGAGATTTGATCCTAGATTGATGGATTGTGTAGTCAATAGTGAGAGGTAGTAATCATGTATTTTAGTTTTAAATTAAAGTATTGATTATTACTCAATTAAATTTGATGAGTGAGTTAGAAGAAGTTAACTATTTGCATGAAACAATTAACTAAGTGCATAGGAGAATCGATAAATTGCATGAGGGATTAAACTAATTGTATGAGGGAGTGAATTGATTGTATGGATGAATGGATTGAATAGATTGATATTAACTAAGTATGATTAATTAGTGAATCGAATGAGATGAAATTTGAAGATTTAATTATTTGTTAAATGGATAATTGGTGCATATTAGGTGGAGTTTGATATTTATTTAATTTTATTGATGAATAGTAGGTGGATAAATGAGCAGATTTAATTAATTAATTTAAAAGATAATTTTCGTTCATTTTAATTAAATAATGGGAATTATTTAATTAAATGCTTATGAAAAATAATGGATGATTAAATATAATAAAAGGATAATGATGAATATTATTAATAAATAGAATGAAAAAATAATGATGGGTGAAAGAAGAGAATTTCAATGTCTACATAGGTTGTCAAATCAACTCTTGGTAACCAAGAGTATCTCCTCTAAAATCTCAATGAAAAATTGACCATGGATCATAATCATGTGAGATAAAATGTAAATCAACATTATTTTGAGTGCACATTCACAAAAGGGGACTTGGTCTTTTAGTATCTTCATCCATATATGCATATATCCCTCAATATTATAGCCAAAAAAAGTTAGCACCACAATTATATGGACCCTTCCAAATATTAGAGTGAGTGGGAAAACTAGCCTACAAGTTGGATCTTCCTCCATCCTAAAAAATGCATCGTGTTTTCCATGTTCCTTATTTAAAGGTCCCTGGAAACATGTTTACATCCAATTAGCACATTCCAAATAGAACAATAAATGTTTTATCATCCTCAAGCTAGAAGCTATTTTATACAAATAGTCATACCAACTGTGTAATTGCAACCCATAGAGGTTTTGTTCTATTGGAAAGGTTTGTAACTATAAGACATCACTTAGGAACCTCTCCACTAGCCTCAAGAATAATTTCCTCAATTGAAGCCATAAGGACAAGACTTTTAAAAGGGCATGGCTTGATAGGACCCTTACATCATAACCCTTTATTATCCCAAGCATTGTAATAATCATAGTTTAGTTATTTAGTTGATATTATAATTATAGATTTATCCCATATACATCACATGAAGTTGTAATAATATAATGAGTTCAATTTAGTTTGGAAAATTTATCCCACATTAGTTATAAATCACAAGTCACTCCTTCTGAGGCCTTTATATGAATGGTGTAATAAAGATAGTATTATCTTGGAATCATATTTTATAACATATATTTGATCTTAGAGAGGTTGTCTCCTTGAAAAGGACTATGATACTTGTTTGTTATGATCCTAATATGATATATTCTAGAGTATACAATATAAATTATTTATTATAATAAGAATACACACTTGTGGCATGCTTAAACCTAACTTAAATATTAGTTAATACACTAATATCTCCTAATTAGGATGAAGGGGTATGTCCCTACATATTTAAGCCTATATATAAGGAAGTGAACTCTCTTTGATATCATCATAACATCAAATATTGAATTCATATAATAGTATATTATTATTGGAGGTGCCCTCTCAAAGTGATCTGCTATATTTTTTATTGTTACACTTATTTTCAAGAAATATCATAAAAATTGGTATTAGAGCTATGATTTGGGCCAACTTTTTTGTTTCCATCATAACTTCCAAACTAGTGTAAATTTGGATCTAAGCTTTTTAGGTTTTGAGATATATATTAGATAAGCTCTAAAAAAAATCAGACTTTGAAAGTGTTTTTTTCTAAAAGTTATTGAGATTTTATGTTTTCATTAATTTTCTCTATAAATCACAATTTTTGGAAATTTTTTTTTTTTACATTTTTGGAAATATTAGAAAAAAATTGGTAGGGTTAGTTCTGTGTAATTTGGATTGAGGGGCCTAGCTCAATTGGCTAAAGCATCCTATTGCATGCAAGAGGTCATGAGGTCTAGTCTCCCCTCGTCCTAGTGGTATCAAAGGGTGTGTCGCACTAGCGTCACCAGTCACATGAGTGCATTATAGTTTATAGGGGGGCTATCTGATTCTTGCATTCTAAAAAAAAAATTTTGTGTAATTTACAATTACAAATAAAATAAGTTAATTTAATGTTCAAAGTTTTGTCAAAATTTTGATTAATTTACTCTATAGGTTGCAAATTTTGGATTTTTTTTTAAATTCCATTTTTGGAAAGCTTGTCAAAAATTAGGAAAGGTTAGTTCTTTTAAATTTATTGTTAGAAAAAATATATTCCTTAATTTATTGGTCTAAGTTTGGTCCAAACTGAACCATTGAATTCTCTCACACCAAATACTTTCCTACCTTAATAAATCTTAAAATAAAAACATAATTAAAGCCATGCCATCTTTAGGATTAAAGCTAAGGGCCCATTTTATTTTCCACCACCTAAAATTGAGGAAAGAATTCCACAAGGACATGAAACAACGATACTAAAGATAAATTATTTGACCCATTTGTAAAATCCTTAAATGAGGGTTTAGATAGTTTTACAAAGGAATTATTATCAAAATTAAAATCCCAAAAAACAACCAAGGTGGTTACAACCCTAACAAACTAAATCAAGGGATAGAACATTTTTTAGGTCAACAATTATACCTACCAAGAATAAGCATCCATAAATTTGGTGGTAGAAATATAATTTCATGGATAAACCTCATAGAATAACAATTTAAACTTCATAATATACCAAATAATTCCATGGTTGACATAGCTTTATTATATTTAGAATTAGGACTTTACCAATGGCACCAATGGAAGATGGATGATAGATAAGGACAAATATTTAGTTGGAAAGAATTTAGTAAAGAATTAACAACCTTCTACAAGCAACCATGCATTGAAAACTATTTTACCCAACTAAAAAAATTTAAAAAATCAAGATCTTTAGTTGAATATAATGTTGAGCATTTGAGATTAGCACTTAGAGCTCCCGAGGTGACACCTTACCAAAGGCTACAATTATACATCAATAGCCAAATTAAACATGATGTTCGTTTGTTGGAACCTTTTACAGTTAGGAACTTTATGCAATAAGCATTACATATTGATAAATAAAACATCACCAAAGGTGAAACCATGCGAGTAACTAATAAAATGTGACTAATCCTTCAAGAAAAAACATGGAAAAAAATTTAGCCTAAGAGAAATAAGTTATATCTCTCCTTAACAAGAGATAAAGATAGGAGAAAAAGGCCTATGTTGGAATTGTGATAGAAAATGGTCAAGGGGTCATAAGTATTATAGTAGTGAGAACAAGAATAAAGTTGAAGAAGAGGGAGAAGTACCTACAAAATAACTAAGCATAAAACTTAAGAATGAGGATTCCAAGGAAAAATAAATCTCTATTATCTCTCTACACACATTGAATGGAACAAATGCACCACTCAAAGTAATTGGTAATATAAAAAATAAAAATGTGAAATTGTTAGTAGATATTGTAGTACTCATAAATTTATTTTTAAAATATTAGCTAAGGAGCTCAATTGTTTGTTTATCTAGTATCTAGTTTTTAAATCATGATATCCGATGGGAAATAATTACCTTGTGGTGGTAAATGTCATCATATAAAACTCTCAATGGGAAATTATCAACTAGATTCAAAAAATGATATACCTATTAGGGGAGTGGATGTAGTTCTAGGTGTGCAATGACTTAAATAATTAGGAGCAATATCTTTCAATTTTCAAGACTTATCCATGTCTTTTAGTATACATGGGAAAAAGTATGAACTCTTGGAAATTAAGTCACCACCATGTGAAATCATTAGCTCCCATAGGATATAGGGGAACAATTCAAGAGAGGTTCTTATGATATAGGTGAACAATTACATTTTATAAAAGCACGTGATATGATAATTTAAGATCAACCAAAAATTCAAGAGATTATTCAACACCACCAACAAATATTTCAAGAATCAAATGTAGTACCTCTAATTGGAGACCATAATCATGACATTTTTAGGGTAAAAGCACAAACCTGTGTCACACTTTATAAAGGAATCAGCCAACAGCAAAAAAAATTATGAACTTCGACCACATAAAAGTGGTCTTTATGTTTTGAATTTCAAAATGGTGTAAACTAATGAAATGTAGAACTTTTGGTGTAGTTTATTCCTGTAATTTTTAAAATTTTAAAAAAAATTGTTTTCATTATGTTTTTATCAATTTAAGGACAAATTTTGGAATGCTGAAAATTTCATAAAAGAGTGACTTCACGGGCAGTCAAGAAACAAATTGAAAAAAACTTCATTTCTCCCTTCTTTTTTTCCAAATAGGTAATTTCAATATCTTGTGCATGGAAAAAAAAAATCACATTTTGATGTATATTTTTCTCGTAATAACGTTTTAAAGTCAAACATGTCATAATTTGATAGTTTTCACAGACCGTAAACTAATTTCAATTTTTTTAATCATTTTCAAAAAACAAAACATACCCTTTTGAAGTAGACTCTCTCCTCTTGTGCCCCATATAAGATTTAAAACATTTTAATAAGTTTAACTATCTTTTTTTTAATATCTAATCAGCCTCTTTTTTTATTTTTAAAACCTACTTGCATTATTTTAAAAATAAAATATATTAAAACTAATCAAAATATTATAGAAATTATATATTTGGATTCTACACTTTGAGCTCTACAAAAGGGTATTTTTATTTTTTGCAAAAAGATCAATCTGACTAGAGAAATACTTTGTCAAAGATGAATGTTTCAGAAAATTCTGAGAAATGATGAGTTGGTTGCCATGTAGGATGCCAACTAGGCATTTTCAGCCGATAGGTTTTCAGCCGAAACCTTCTCGGCCGGTACTGGCTTGGCCGAAAACCTATCGGCCGATAAGAACCCGGTTGAAAATGACTGAAATAAAAAAAAATTAAAAAAAAATCTTTCTAATTTCTCAAATTAAGAAAATTCAAAAATAACAAATATTTCGAAATATTCGACTATTTTCAATTAAAGGAGGTTTATTTCGACATTTTAGAAGGTTTATAATTTCAGAAATTTAGAAGACTAATTTCGACAAAAGAAAAGGCATTTGGAGAAGAGGAGAGATATTTTTAAGGTATGTATTGATCTTCAACTTATTTAATTGATTATGTTTTTATGAAAAATGCATTTGAAGTTTGTTTTCACTATTTTTTTTATTAAAATATTAACATCAAAGAAATATTTGTAGAAATATATTTATAAATAATTATATAGAAAGAAGATTATTTTATTTTATTTACATTATTTATTGAACAATTATTTTATTTATTTAAAAATTGTTTGAATATGAATGCATTTGTTGTTTTCACTATTTAAATTCTTAGATTTCATTATTATTGATCACCAATTCTATGTTCTTCCATTCTTGTTCTTACATGTCCTCCTTAAATACCTACTTTTTATTAAATTTACCTTTGCCTTTACTTTTATATCCAATATATATACATGTAAAATTAGCATACTTATGAAATTAGTAAATTTATATAAAAAAACATCAAAGATATCATTATCAAGAAGTTTATTTTTTATTTATTTGAGAATTATATATAATTTTAAGTGTCTCTTATGTAAAATTATATATTTATAAAGAATTATTTCAAGAGAATTATATATAATTTTATTTGAGAATTATATAGAATTTTATACACATGTATGTATTATTCAATTAAAAATATTTTATGTTTTGCATGTTTATGTTTATTAAAGACTTTTGTTTAAATATTTTATGTTTATGTTTTGCATCTAGTTACAAGCTTTTTAAAATATTTATGCTATATTACCTGTACATGTTTCATGGAAAGCTCATGTGTGTACAAATTTGTATGTAGGCACGAATTCAAATTTGAGTGTAATTTGTGATGGCAAATCCAAGGGCTAGATTGAGGAAGTATGATCGAACACGAGTAAGACAAAGAAAGAGAAAAGCGAATGAAGGAACATCTACTGAACAACAACCCATGGAAAATATTGATGATCAAGGTAACGTATAGGTACAAGAACAAACTGAACCTAGTACTAATATAAATTTTTTGGACTATGGTATGGAAAATCTGATGGAGATGGATGAAGATTCTCTTTTCAATAATATTTCATCTGAAGATATGTTATTTGAAAGCACATTAAAATTACACTCTAAAAAAATATGGGATGAATTTTTTGAAGAGAAATCTCTAATTGGAAGAGCACAGTTAGTTGCAAAGTTATTTAGACGAAAAGAAATGACCCTTGTTTTGGAGTTGTTAGGGGTTGATAATAGGAAAAGGTCATTAGATTTAAAACAAACAATTGTTGAAAACCTGCAAGAAGCATTAGAATATATTGAAAAGAAGAGTCGATCTAGTGATTTAAGTGTTGCACATAGAGCATTGATGACTATAATTTCTAGTAAGAAATTATCACATAGAAGACAAGTTCAAGCAATTTTTGAATTACTAAATGTTTCTTGGAGAACTGTTCAAAGGTATATTGAAAAGAGAAATGAAATAGATGGAAGAATTGAGAAAATTTGGGTAAATGTTTGTAGGGTTCCTCGAAAAGATAGAATTTCAGAAGATGTAAAGAAACAGGTAGTTGAATATTGGACCACCCACTCTCGTGTTTCTTCCAATAGAAGGGATACTATACAAATAATAGGTGATGATGGTACAAAAATTTCTCATCCAAAACATTTTATAGATACAACACAAAGTGAACTTTTTGAAGCATTTAAATAAGAGTTTTCAAATGTGAAGATTTGTCAAAAGATGTTTGAAACACTATGACCAACATTTGTACGTATAAATAAAGTATGTGAAACTTGTTGTTGTCGAAATCATGTTAAATTTTATCTACACCTACAATCATATAGAAAAGTTATGGCAACAATTGATCAAAATTTAGCCATCCCTGGAAGCACAACACAATTTGTGAAGTCTCTTCTATGTGAAAAATCAAAAAATTCGGATGAATTCAATGTTCAATGTATAAAAAATGTATGTAATGATTGTGGAGATTTGAAGAATCTTTTACATGTTGACAATAATGAAATGCAAGTTACTTGGAAGAGATTTGAATATGAGACATACTTAACGAAGTCAAGAGTTGAGGCCAAAAAAATTATTCTCAAAGAGAGTGGATTGCCTTACAATGAATTCATGAGTAAATTTTGCAATATCATATATCCACATATCCAACATTGTCATGGTGCAAGATGGCAAGCTAAGCAATTTCGTTATTCAAAGAATTGTTTTCCACCAGGTTGTATTCTCTCTATTGTAGATTTCTCTGAGAACTATACATTTAGTCCTCAAACTGAGATCCAAAGTCAATATTATCATTCAGAGCAAGTTGTAATCTTCGTGCAAGTTTGCTACAGGCATGCAGAGTTAGCGGTCGATGGAATACAAAGTAGCAAAGATGATAAAATTATCATCAAAGAGGTTCACTTTTATATCAGTGATGATACGAATCATGATAGAAGCTATGTAGCTCATTGTTTCAAAATGTTTTTTGAATACCTAAGACAACGTGGCATAAAGCAAGAACAACACTGGATATGGTTTGATGGATGTGTTGGTAAGTACATTGTTTTTTAAATTATTATTTTTAATTTATATTTACTTTTAACTTTGAGACTTAAATTGTTTGATTGCTTAAATCTATATATATAATTACTTTTTTGAAGCTAATTTGGTTTTCAAGTGTTTAATTATTTGTAACTTCACAGGACAATTTAAGTCTACAAAAGCCTTTGTTTGGTTAAGCAGTCAACATGCTAGACACAACACCATTTTTTTGTGGAATTTTTATGAGAGTGGACATGGAAAAGGAGAGCATGATGGAGCAGGAGCATGTGTGAAGCGTGCACTTCGTCAACATGAGCTTGCTGGTATGTAAATTTTTCACCATATATATATTTATGTCCAATTTAGCTTGATATTTTTTATAAGATTAGATATATATATTTAAAAACTAAATTAAATTCTTTTAAGTTCCTTGAAAGTAATAGGTGACAAAGTGTGTCAACTTGTGTAAAACTTGTAGGTAATGCCATACGGAATGCAAACAAAATTGTTGAATGGTGCAAAAGTCATTTTTTTGCTCGCGACTCAACATACAACACACGGTATTTTTGGGAAGTTACAGGTACATGTCTAGTCAAAATTTGTTAAAAATTTGAATTTCAAAGTTCAAGTACCTACATGATTTCAAATTGAATTTTCAAGTTTGAATTTAAACAAATATTGATCAATCAAATCCTTATAATTTTCAAGCAATTCATGGTATTAGAAATCTGCATCAAATCATGACAACGGGGAGTAGTAGGCCTTATGCAATTAATGTGAGAGAAAAATCATGTTTTTGTATTGATTGCATTGAGGACAATGCAAATATTGATCAATGTGAGAATATTAGAGATGGGTATGTTTCACAATGGGAAATGAAACAATTAATATCAATGCCTCCTTTTGCTAAAGATGACAATGTCGATGTCTACGATCCACTATATTCAGCTGATTATGAATGTGTATCTGATTTAGTTGTTATAGGTATGGAAATTGATTAATTTAGTTAAAATCAAGATATATATATATATATTATGTTTAAGTAAGTTTCAAATATAAAATATAAATATTTACAACTTAAATGTATAATGTACTTTATGTATATATGTGGTGTGTGTATAGGAGATATTTTCGATGTAGTTGTAGATCCTAAAAATGCGGAAGGTGTAGATTACTATCTACTAAGATGTACGCAACCAAAAATAAAATTGGTTGAATCGATGATGATAGATGGTGATGGACAAGAGTATCCCATTGGATCAGTCGTTATTGAAGGCACATATTATCAACAAATAAAGATAGATAAAAATGGTATTATATTTGTTGATTATAGGCAAGGACAAAAGGTTCTACATTACAGTCACTTAGTTTTGGCAACAAAAATAAATTTAGAAAATTTACCTAAAAGAGGACGTGCCAAACAAAAGTAGAGGTTTCCTATTGAAGATCATGAAAAGATTTTAGAGATAATTAAAGATAAAGAGGATCCAGATTTTATGTACCAAGAGCTTTAAGTTGTTTTTTGGATATATGTACACATTTATGACTCCAGATCTATAATATATATTTGTATTGATTGGACATGTGACATGATTTAGAATGGGTTTTTTTTAGAATGTGACATGTATGTTAGATCATATATATGCTTGATACAAAACCTAGTGACTTTAAAAATGTTTTCATTTACATTTTTCCTAAATTCCTTTAAATCATCTAAATTTCCAATTGCATTTTTACATGTTGGACATGGTTCATTCTTTTAAGTTCACTCAAGAATCTCTAGAAATTCCTTTATATCATCTCTAGATTCCTTGATTGTATTTTTATGTTTGACATGGAATTGTTAAACTTTCACTTTCAAATCTTTGAATTTAAATATTTGTTCAACTCCACTTATATACATGAGCTAGATTGAATATATATATATATACGTGCAACAATTTGTACAAAACCTAGTTTATGTTCCAATTTTGCATTTAAATTTATTTATGTTCCATGGAATTCTTAAGTTCACATGAATCTTTCATTTCATTTGAACATTCAACTCCACAAACTTATATAATTATCTAGTTGATCTGGTGTTTGAGTGGTGAAGAATCTAGACATAAATGTTGTCTCTAGTTTTCTTTATTTTTTATACATTACTAATGCACGACATTCAATAATTTTAAATGATCATCTAGATTTTCATGTATCCTAATCATCACATCCTAATTTTATTATTTTCATCAGGTAAGCATCCCTCATCCTAATCATCAAGTTAAGATCACTTTATCAAGTAATAACCCATTTAACCATAATCATCCTAGAATCATTTAAAAATTATCCATCTAGATCCATCTCAACCATACATCCATTCTCCATCCTTAATAAAAAATCATCACTTGAACATCAAAATTTGGTTACTTGGTCTCAATCTAGTCCATACATCATATTGTCCTTTCGTCATCACCCAAAGCTTTCAACATCTAGGGACCTTATCCTTAATTTGGACTATCATCCATTTCAAATCCAATCTCCTAATAAAAAATCACTTGACCTTATAATTTGATTTCATCTTTAATCCAAATTTGCTTAAGAACATTAGCTCCTATCTTTTAAGTATAGTTATTAAATCCATTTTGTTAATGTTAGATTGTATCCAGGTTCTCTTGGTTTGGTCTTTCTTGTTCACCTCAAGGTGCATTGGAATATATGAACATTGTAGTGAATCATAGTGATGGTGTTTGGGGTGCTTGAGATAGCTACATTTTGGCATCAATTTAACTTTGTTTACCATGTATGTAATGGTCCATCTTTCCAGTACAATTAAATATGGATTGATCAATTTTTAATTTATATAGAATTGTCATCCAGGAAGATCTAGATCTACTTATATTAAATGTGCATAACTTTCAAGATTTAAATATATATCAATTTCCAATTGTATATATATAAAAGTTCCACATGGAATTCTTAAACTTTCAAGACTAGAAATTTGATTTCATTTACATTCAACTCCACTTATAGCTTACATGCTTTCTTTGAATTATATGGAATTCTTAAGTGAACACTTGAATATATATATATATATATATATATATATATATATATGATTTCATTTACATTCAACTAGACACAAGTATAGCTCATCATCTAGTTCAAGAATTCTTTGCGTGCACATTCAAATGAACATGTGTATTATATTATATGGAATTCTTAGGTTCATGTATAGCATGATATATGCACAATTTAAATGTATTTAACCTAGACTGACTTTAAAAATGAACATTTAGAGCTTTAAAGAATTCAAGAACTATCATCTATTTTCAATTGCATTTTTATGTTCTACTTTAAAATATAGCATTAATCTCAAGCATATTTGCATTCAATTTTTTCTATTTCTTGACCTATTTATTAATGATAAATTCATTTGAACTATTTATTTAAATTAATTACATGTGCATGTCCATCTTTTTAAATTTACAAATAGCAACCATTAGATAGTGGACAACATTTTTATTTCACGATGTAAATAGATATGTACAACAAGTGCATTTGAACAAACCATAATTTAAATTTAAATAAAGGTACTTGTTCCTTGCTAAATAAATAAAACCATAAACTAATAATGCACGATGTATTTATAGATGTAATGTAAGTGAACATCAAACCATAATAATGCACGTATATAACAAACCTAGATTCAAACCATAAAACATAAATGTATGAATGTGACATGTAAATCATAACAAGTATATATGTGTACCATAAAACATAAGTACAACACATGTGCAAATGTTCAATACATAAATCATAAAAAGTGTCTCCAGCATGTAATAATATGATCTCAAACATGTAATACTATAAAACAAATCTCAAATAGAGGGATGTCTGGTATGAATAGAATCATCAAATCTCTGGCCCGATCTATCCCTTGATCTCTCCCTCGACCTCTCCCTCGATCCATGGATCGACCTCTCCCTCGATCCACAACCTGATATCTCCCTCGATTCATGGACCAATCGCTCTGTTGATCCAAGATGTGTGGATCCATGTCCCGATCCAAGATCTCACGATCTGTGTCCTGAGCCTCGTCCCAACCCCTGCATGTGTTCAAGTACATATATGTAAAATTATCTAAAATTACAATGTACTTGAGTTCAATGTGTTCAAACTTAAACATCAAGTAATTAATTTTTTTATTAAATTTAAATGTACCTCATATGCATACTGCGTGGGATCGCCATCATGCTCCAAATTTCCAAAGTTTGACAAATCACCATACTGCTTAAAATTTTCAAGTACACAATTTCAATTAGGAGTTAAACAACTAGAAGTTTTTAAAATGCAATACATAATTTTTTAGAACACAATTTTATATATGTATTTAAATTATAAATTGAAAGTACCTGTCATGCCTGCTTGATGGCTCTACCAATGTCACTAAGTTCACAAGAATGTAAATACATCGTAGGGGGCTCTGTAGCATGTACAGTATCAGTGGCAAAAAGAAGCCGACTATATGTCCCATGGACAAGCTCAGGTGTCGTAGTAGCCTCAACGTGACCTATAACATCTTGGCGACTACCTGGACAAGCTAAAGGATCAATAGAAACATGATGCGCATGGGATCCTGTAGGCTGATGTGGAATATCCTGAGTTGCATTTGCTACCCTGTGGCTCGTATGTGTATGAGGATATCGCTGTCTAATGAATTTTGGTACCCTATCAAGAGAAATCCCATGGTCCTCACTAATAACCTGATATGCTGCTAGTAAATCCAAAATTGAGAGTCTACACATATTACGCAGAGTCGTGTGGGTCATATGCTCGACATCTGCAAGAGTAGGTAGATCGGCACTAATAAATGGATCATACGATGTAGATGTGGCCTCAGTGGGAGGAAGGTTGATCTGTGGGCGTAATAAGTATCTACCAACTTGATTAGATGAAATTTGATCAATCTGCGTTGTGATAGAGGCAATGTTATCAAAAATTTGACTCTAATTGGAGCTTGTTGTTGCCTCCCCTACTACTGCCAATTCCAAACGTTTTGGTAAAACCAAAAGGTTTGGGCCAACTAATGCCCTCTTGTCCATAGGCGGTGGAAAATTTGAAGGCCTAAACTGTGGTTTGTCAGAAAAATGGCCTTTACCCTGGCCAACATGCTCAAGATAAGATGTGTATTCCACCTTTATATGTAAATGAAATTCTGCATATAACTATTTGACAAAATATAGTGGCAGCTCGTCATTGTGAGGCCATCTATGATGCGCTGCCAACCATCTAGGGTATATGAATGGCACAACAAGAGGATCTTCACACCTCGTAACTACATATTCTCTAATTTTAATTTTTCCTCTATAAAATGGGAACATGGATAACACATTTTCACCTGAAACTAATTTGGCAACTTCTCTATGTTTCACTGTGCCAGTAACACTCCTAGCAAGAGAAAAATAAAACTGCTCAATGCTGATTTCATCATAAGGATTGTATGATTGAATTGTCTCGATCATCTTAATAATCTCTTGTCTAATAGTGACTAATCTATCTCGATTAGCCAAATTGGGGGAGTTGTGAATTGTTTGCTCTAAACATTTTAGAGCATTGTCTAATCTAGCAATACTATCCTGAAATATATTTGATCTAGTTTGAGCTTCTCGCTCAGAATGAGGGGAATGATGTGATCCCTCATCAGCCATGATATATATAAATAGATAGAGATCTGCATATCATTAAAACAAAATTACATGATGAACTAAACAAATTTAAATTGAAATTTTTTCAAAACTAAAAAATATATATTTAAATTAAATGTAAAATTTTCAAGTTTCAAAACTAGAAAACATTTTTAAATTTAAATGTATCTAATGAGATCTAGTTCAAACTTTATATCTATCTCTATGTGAACCTATTAAATCATAGATGCATGTAATATGCAACCAAGAATAAATATGGAAAAAATATATTTATCCTTTCAACCACTCTATACTAAAATTAGATCAAAATAAAAAAATACTCTTCATTACAATTGGTCACATATATAGCCTTTCTTTGTAATCAATTATTTTTTAAATCAAACACTAAATAAAAAGGTTAACATTTCCTTAATTTTTTGATAACTTAAAACATATTAAAGTAATAACTAAAATTCTTTGAAATAAATTCCTTAGGAATAAAATATAAACATTGTACACATGTTTTGTAGGCACAATATCTCCTTTGATATCATCTTTTTCTTTCATGAAAGATGAATTTAGGCCTCGGGAATGCTATGTTTGATTAGAAACCTTGGCCTTGTAAGCATGGAATGACCTTTATTTCATCATATAATTTATTTTCTTCTTCAATGAACTTAACTCAATAGTTCACCTTTTGTAACAACTTAGATAACATAAGAAATTTGACAACTCCAAAGAGACTTTCAATACATTTGTGTATGTACATATATACATTTATGTGTATGTATGTATGTGGGAGTGCATGTGTACATGTATATACATGTATATATATGTGTATGTGTGTATGTACATATGTATGCATATATATGTATGTGTGTATGTACACATGTATATACATGTATGTATATGTATGTATGTCTATATACATACATGTATACACATGTACATGACATATGTATATATATATATATATATGTATATACATAAATATGTATGCATAAATATATATATGTACATGCACGTGCGTACATATACATACATATATTTATGTACATACATACTCAAGTACATACATACATACACATGTATTCATAAAAATGTACATGTACATACACACACACATATATGCATGTACATGCGTACACACATACATATGTATATATATATATATGCATACATACATGCATACACACATACAAATACATATATAATGCATACATACATACATACATACACACATACACATATATGTGCATGTACATACATACACACATACATGTATGTATATATATATGCATATACATACATGCATACACACATACACATACATATATAATACATACATGCATACACACATACACATACATATATAATACATACATACATACACGCATACACATATATGCATGTACATACACACACACATACATGTATGTATATATATATGCATACATACATACATACACACATACACATATGTATATATAATACATACATACATGTACACATGTATGTATATATATGTACACATACACGTATATATGTGTACACATACATGTACGTGCATTATGTACATAATGTATACATGTACACACATACACATATATATGTACACACGTGCATACATATATGTATACATGTACATGTACATATGGTGAACTAAAAATTTGGGGTTATCAATTTTGAATTTATAGAAATGTAAATTTAGGCAAAATGTATGTATGTACATACACATGCATTTACATATATTGTGTACACATGTACATGTATGTACACTCAAGTACATACACATACATGTCCACACATACATACATATACACGTGTATATGTGTATATTGTGAGATGATATTATGTTTGCTATATTTTGGGATTCAAAATTAATTTTGTGTATTCATATATTGTTTTGCTTTTCAAATAGTTTAAATATAATCCATGATTAGTCAAATCTATGAGTAAAAGATGTGCATCATTTTTCCCAAGAGGAATATATGACTGTGTTGTTTGCAGGGTGGGCAATTAGCTAGCAAGAAACTAGACAATAAAGGTGTGGAACAAAGTAGGAGAACAACAAATAAAATAGAGGTGATGAGAAGATTGTGGACACTATTCCATCCCTGCAGACAATATGCCTCAAACATGATGATTGTTGATAAAGTGCTTCTTCTTACAACTTTAAGTTTATAGTCATTGTTTTTAAACATTTAGATTTTAGTGTATTGCATATGCAGAAATTGTTATTAAGTTTGTTTGTAAGCCTTCTAACAGGCTATGTTTTCAAACTGAGCTCTTTCAAGAAGGAGAAGGCTAATTCACTACTGTTTTTGCAACTGTCATATCATTGAGGGATTGACCTACAAACTACAACCTCTATAGTTTAGATATGAGTTGTGAGAAAGTTTATTGTTGATGTGCAGCCCTACTCTATGCCTAATGTTTCCAATACCAATGCCTATGTAATTGTATTTACTCAGAACATTTCAATCCCATCCTTTTGTGTGCATGTTCCTATTAAGGAATGAAGCAGTTCAATTGAAATTTTGAATAAAAAATAACTACGTAGGTCATCTAGAAACTCTTAGCAATAATTAGGCAAAAAAGTTGTGTGCATGTATAGCCCTTGTAATAATTCAGCACTATCTTGGCTTTTAATTTCAATTTTGGCTATGATATATATCTTCTCAAAAGTGCAAGTTAGTATTATTTGTTGTTTAAACATGGAACATGACCCATATCTTTTCATTTGGAAACATGCAGTATTTATCAAAGAAGGAAATTTTTCTGTACAATCTAGGGTTGTGTTCCATGGCTACTTGTAATTGGTAAATCACCCATATACATATTGTTTTGGTGTGTTAAACAGTTAAATCAAGGATTTTAATCATCCTAATTTAATATAAATATTGGTAATTGATTGAGTTAGTAATATCAACTCATTGTAACAAAGTAAAGGAACACCTGTGATGGGTTAAAAGGGAATACAAACAGTTGTCTCTATATGCAGGTATTTTTGTTGTTGTGTACACAAGAAAGAATACCATTTCTAGTACAACTCTCAAGAACTCGTGAATATAAATTTTAGTGCAGTCAATTTTTCTTTTTTTGTTGAAACTTAATTATGCGGCCTTTTGCTATTCTTGCAAAAGAGAACTATTCAAATTATTTCACTAGTAAATGGAAATTCTCACCTGCATTTGTTACACTTGCATCCTAGAATTTCTCTTATATAGAGTCTCATAATTATATATGGATAGTGTTGTCTATTGTACATCAACAAGATGATACACAACTAGCACTTGCACCAGGGGGTGCAAGAGTTACGCCGATAGGAAAATATGCAGAAATAAACATTACGAAGTTTTGAAACACATGTAATGTTGGTGAAGCAAAGGTTTCAGTGGACAGATTCAGTGGTATGAAAGAACAAGGTACAAAATATAGAGGTATAGTCTTAATGGCAAACTAGGTTTAGGCCTTTTCAAGAGGTTATATCACAGTCTATTCTAAGGAACCTTTAACATAAGATATGACAAACCTAAGTGACAATGACTACCAAAAGGATGAAGATGGCAGAGCAAAGAAGCATTAACAGGTATGAGTTTACCAAGAGGATAAAAGTGATAGTTTCTATGAGCATGTTAGAAACAACAATGCTCTTGTCATAGTGGAGGCGGTATGGTAAAGAAAAACAATGTAATTAAAGTTTCAAGAAGGAAGTAAACTCAACAGGGCAGTAGCAGGGTTTGCAGTTCACTACCATGCAGTCTAAAATCCTATATTTTTATCATATAATTATGAATAGAACTAAAGATTAGCACATTGGAATTGTTTAAGAGTTAAGTATGCTTTTGTAGTTATCATACTAAAATGTATGATATGCTTCTTGTGTACTCTATAACTTTTCAATACAAGGTGAGCTAGCTTAAATCTATCCATAATTTCTTAAATCTCTAGGATCTAACCATTGGAATCTAACAAGATTTAATGATGTAATTCTTGTTGTAGGTCAATTAGAAAATCTCTAGGATCTAACCATTGGAATCTAACAAGATTAATGATGTAAGTCTTGTTGTAGGTCAATTAGCAAAGCGGTGTTTATCCCTGAGCTTGGTGATGAGTTTCAAATATAAGTGCTACAATTATGGAATTTTACATGGGTGTCTCATATGCCTAGTAGGTATGTTGATTACGATGGGAGCTAAAAAGTTACATTTAGCCTATTTATGAGAATGAAAAAGTTTACACTACCATAAAACTGTGATTGCATATTACCAAGAAATGGATTCAATTTTGAAAGAAAAAAATGATGGGTGTTGTGTCTGCAACTTTCTGTGAATTTTTAATGCTTTAGCTCTATTAGTTTTGTTGAATTCCTTTAGCGAAAGTTGAAGGTTTCAAATTTCATAGAGAAATTGTAAGTGGTAAATCGGCCCCTCATCTGTACTTGTAGTCTGCACTTAACAGACATACTAACTAGAGTAATGTGTTTTCCTACTCTAAGTGGGTGTGGAATAAATAAAAATCAAATGGTAGTTACATAATCACAAGATTTATTTTTATTATTATTAAAATGTAATAATCATATGCAGGTAGAGACCGCTCTTGCACTAGGGGCAACTCTAAGGCAAGCGACAATGCAACATGTGAGAAGGGCCTTGATCATCGCTCTTTCACCAGTTATTGACAATGCAAAGACAGTTGGGTTGATCTCTCTGCCTGGAGCTATGACAATCTCACTTTTCTCACAAAACCCCAAATTTCTAATCCACTAGAGAAAACGGTTTAAACAACAAAATATGATAATATTTTGAATTAATCATAACCAAATCTATGTATTTCCTTCATCAATATCACAAACAACACAAATTTTCATAACTTTCAGCCAATAAAATGGAAGAGAAGAATTTCTTTTAACAAATCAATGAAACCCTAACTCCAAATACATCACAAAAATCTCTCAGACGAAATAGAGCACACATAACTAGAATCAAAGAATACATCAAATGACCTCAGACAGAACCTGGGTATATATGGGTGTTGTTGGTCTTGACCTCGGTCGACGAGCTCTCGCCCTGAACCCTTTCACCCGAGCATTCAAAATGGTCGGGTTGTTTTTTTATTTTATTTTATCTGGACATTTTCGATCGACACCTTTTCGGTCGAGAAGGTTTTGGCAGAAAGTCACTAGGTCGAAAGAGTGTCGAGACGTAGGCGCCATGTCACTGCCCCGTGGCTTTGGCCGAAACCCTCTTAGCTGAAAATCTCTTGGCCGAAAGTAATCCGTTCAGAATTACATTTTTTGGCCGAAAGTGTGACATAGTTTTGTGCTTTTACCCTTTAATACCAAAAAGAGATGTTCATCCCAATAAAATTTCCTATTTATCCTCTATGTTTATCAAAAACAAAAAGGATGATCCATGGAAAATGTTATCACATTACAATAAGCTAAACGAGATCACTCATAAAGACAAGTTTTATATTCCTATTGTTAATGAATTGTAAGATAATAAAATATATGAAAAAAATCCAATTTTTTCTCTATGGTTAAAGAAGTAGAATACTCAAGACATCTGGGGTCACTTGAAGGTGTTAAGATGGACCCTAAGAAGAGAATTTTTTGGGTCTAACAAGACAATATAGAATAATTATTCATAACTATCATCTTATAAAGAAACATTTCTTTTGGGAAGGTATTAAATTGAATGTCCAAAACTTTGTGGTGGAATGTTTGATATGCCAACAAAATAAAAGGGAAATAATAAAGACTCCAAGCCTCTTACAGATATTAGGCATTCCAATACAACAGTAGGTAGAAATATTAATGGACTTAATTACGGGGTTACCAAATTTAAATAATCTTGATGTAATTTTGCTTGATGTGGATAGATTCATTAATGATAAATATTTTTGTGGACCCTCACATCTATTTCCTACTAATATCATGGAAAATGTATTTATACAAAATATACAAAAACTCTATGGAATTTCCAAAATCAAATTGAAAAATAGAGCCACTTCAAAATTCCTAATCAAGTGTAAGAATTTTCCAATTGAAGATTCAACATGGAATGATGAACGATCCATACAAAATATTTTAGAGTTGATAAGCATCAAGGAAAATGCTTTTTGTGAAGGGGAAGGGAATTTTATGATACTAATATGATATATTCCTAAGTATGTATTATATATTATTTATTACAATAAGGATAAGTACTTGTGGAATGCTTAACCCTAACTTAAATATTAGTTAATACACTAGTCCCTCTTAATTATAATGAAGGGTTATGTTCCTACATAGTTAAGCCTATAAATAAGGAAGAGAAATCTCTCCAATATCATAATATCATCAAATATTGAGTTCATATAATAGTATCTTATTATTGGAGGTAACCTATTTGAAGTGGTCTGCTATATTTCTAATTTTTAAACTTATTTCCAAGAAATATAATAACATTGTTCTAAATTTATTTATAGATATATATGTGCAATTATTTTCTGAGAATTATGTTATTTTCACATGTTATTGCTTTCTATTTGATAATATTTTGCAAGTGATATCCTAACATATTCCCACTATATTGTAAGAATTTTTTAGAGCTAATAGAGTGAGATCTACATTTGAGGCTAGGTTTTGTACTCGTAAGGGTTTTCTTGAGATATATATTTTCATGCCTCTTGATACTTCTTTCATTTATATTCATAATTTGGTTTAACCTTTAATTATAATTTATATCAACCCATAAGATATGATTTAAGACATTTTTATTACTCTTAACTAAATATATTAACTTATATATTCAACAAAGACTAAGAAACCATGTGCAAGAAAGACATTCAACGATTGAGTATCTAGACATCATGTGAGACAAGGTTACATAGAGAAATGTGTGCATGTTGTTCAGGTTGATGAAAAGGATGCAATAAATGAAGTAAAAACAAGGCATTACATAGAATGAGTGTTGACATGAATAAAAAATTAAATAAGTATGTTAAATAATTTTTGATATGAGATTGATAAGAGAAAGTGTGATTCATTACACAATTCTTACAGTACTTGCATCGAAGAAGTATGGAGAGTGTAGAATGTGCAAAAAAAATTGTGTAATAAAAAAAATCATCATCAAGTATCAATTCTCATTGCAACACATGGATAATAAAATGGAGTATTTGAATGGAATTGAATACTTTTCCAAGATAGATATTGAGAATAGATATCATCACTTTTGAATCAAAGAAGGAGATGAATGTAAGACCATATTCATAATGAAGAAAGGTTTGTATTTGTGGTTAGTGATGCCATTTGAGTTAACATGTGCCCCAAGAATGTTTGTGAGGTTGATTAATGAGGTTTTAAATCCATTTTGGGGTAATTACAAGGTAATTTATATTGATGGCATATTAGTGTTTAAAAACATGGAGTATCTTACATATTTACAATAGGTATTGGTGCAATTGAGAATAGAGGAACTATACATCAACTTGAAGAAACACATGTTTATGAGGAAGGAACTTACATGCTTGGGGATTAATTATATCTTAAGAAGGATTAAAGGTGAATCTTGATAAGGTCAAAGTAATTATTCAATGGTTAGAACCAAGGAGTACAACTAAGGTTAGAAGTTTCCATGGATTGGGAAGCTTCTATAAAAAATCATAAGGAACTTTAGTGGGATTTGTGCACCCTTGACTCACTATGTTAGGAAGAGAGAACTCGACTAAATATATGCCACTATTAATATTATTTGAGACTTTTATGGGATTCCCAGATTTTGGAGATGTTTTCTATGTGGTTTGTGAAGCTATTAGAAGTATCATTAGTGATTTTTGAGTTAGAAAAGGAGACCAATTGTATTATTTAGCAGAAAACTAAGTGAGGCTAGGAAAAAATACCATATTTATTACTTCTATTTATGGTATAGTACAAAATTTGTAGAAGTAGAGGTATTATCTAGGATCCAAGGAGTTTGTGTTATATATAGACCACTAAGCATTAAAATTCATCAACTATTTAGAAAATCTAAACCAAAGGCATATGAGATAGGTATACTATCTATTGGGTCATCTATTTATCCTAAATAATTGAAATATAAAAATGTGGAGGAGGCCCTAAGTTTAGTTTCTAAAACCTAAGGTTAATTCCAACATTTCTAGGATTTCATTAGGATGTAAATCAACAATGTACATAGATTGACTTTCAATCTCTAAGGTGAGTCAATCAAACCTGGATCTGATCCTTTTGAGTCTTAGGAATAAATTGGAGATGATTTAGAATGATTAAACTAATGAAACTATATGACCTAATATGTAAATTGTAGATTCTCAAAGATATACAAACTGCAACAACACTTTGTAGGTGGATTTGGGAGATATTAGAGGGTGTGTACCTATCACCAAAAGTTGATTTTGAAGTGTGCAAAGGGACTAGTTCACCCTTAGGAAAATGGTTCCTTGTTAGGGCTTCCAAAAATACTTTTTACAATACTCAGGTGTGATGCAACCTTCAAATTTTGCAAATTAGAAGTGTCCATATTGAAAAATCTACCTTTGCACACTGAAAAGTGCCCCTGACAAAATCTGCCCAAGTGACCTACTTTGGAGGGTCACATTTCGAAGCTAGTTGATTTTTCGTGCAAAAACCCTTTGTGGACACACTCATGTGATATATAGAATGTGCATGTCCATTTTCAGCTTCCCATGATGAGTTTTGATAGTGTTTTGAAAAGCGAAGCTGGAGGCTTTTGACACTTTTCTGTTGTTTGTGAACTCTCAATTCTGTGAAGTGGCCTCCCATTCGAGCTTATATTTTGCAACTGGATGATTTTCATGATGAAAAGATTGTTTCTCTCCATTCTCCCTACATTCATATGCTCCCTGGTCCATTTTCAGAGTCTCGTGATCATATTTGATATTTTTACCAAGTCAAAAGCAAATGCAGTTTGTTCACTTTTTACACCTGCATTTTTAGAATGCTTCAACATGGTCATCTTTGACCCTTAATATCTTTTGATGAATGTGGATTGAAGGTAAGCCCTCTTGCACACATATTCAGTGTACCCAAATGACCTAGTGTGTATAGTGGCAGTTCCCCAAGAGAAGATTTGATAAATTTTCAAGGAGGTGACTTGGTGTGCTCGAGTTGGTTTCTGACAGGTGAAATTGTAGAAAAGCCTGAGTGAGCCACTTTGGTATTTAATATTTTTCACCTCAGGAATAATTTTTCCATGTCGTTTGTTGCACTAGATTTCTGGTTCAGATGGTTACATGCATGCTCAATTTCGCCTCCTGGATAAGCTTTGATGGGTTAACTAATCCTTTTTCGACTGCAACATGGCCAAAATTGGTGTTCCAAAAAGTTTCAAATTTTGAAAATCTAAAGACAACCCATTTATTTTTTGGTTTAAAACCTCTACAGCTCCATTTTCATCAAAAATGGAGGTCATATGATGCGTTATTTTAATGCATTTCAAGTGTGGTGAACATGTCCTGAGGGCCAGTTTACAAAGGAGGTACCTATTTTTTGATGGTTGGGGGAAGTTTGAGGAAATTGGTTTTCTCTAAATAATTGATTATGGCCGCACACAAAAAATCTTGGCTCCAGGGGTCACCATTTGTGCACAATGAAACTTCTATGTTTGGCCTACAAGCATAATTGAAATTTGCATTTTTTCTAAAGTTACAAATACTTATGTTTAAAATATTTTTGAATATTTTAAACATTCCAGGGCAAATGCAAAGAGGCATTTAGGGAAAACATAAAATTATTTCAAATGTTTTGGAGAACAAGCAAGTTTAATTCTTACTTCTAATTGGCTCAAACACGGCTTTCACTGCTGCATGGATGAACTCATCGTGGATTGTTGTTTTTTATTTGTATATCCCATTTGAATTGGTGATCAGCGATGGCAGTTGATCTTCATCACCCATCGTGGATTGAGTTTTCTTCTTCCTCATCAAATTGGTGATCACTCATCGCACATCTCTCTTTTCACGGGAGGTGTTGAGTTTAAATAGCGATGGTTGTTGTGTCCATCACCCATCTCTAATTGGTGGCTCTTCTTTCCAAAGCAATCAACGATGGTCTTCTTGGAGCGAGGGATTTTTAAAATGCACGTGAGCAACAAGTTTGAGTAATAAAAACATTTTCAAATGTTCTGAGGAAAAACAAGTTTAATTCTTGCTTTCTATTGGTTGAATTCACGGCAGCACGGCTTCACGGAAAAATTCCATCACCCGTCGTTGTTTTCATTTTCATCCTCCTCAGTGCATTCGTGATGAGCGATGGTGGTTCCTTCTCATCGCCCATCATAGATTTGAGGGCTATTTCCCTTTGCACATTGGCAATGGAGCATGTTCTGAGCTTTTTATCGATCATCGCTAATATGTATCTTTGTTTCTTGCTACATCCACGATATGCAATGCTTGAGCAATGGAGTTGTTAAGGGAATATTTTGATCTCCAATCTCTATTGTAATGAAGATTGAAGTGTTTCCTTCTCAATGGAAGTTTCTTCTGGAGCATTTTGGGTAGATTCAAGCAAGTATTATTGTAGGATAAATAGTTCTCACGTTTTTGGCTTTATGACAAGATGATGATTTGAATATCTTTTGCCTCAGTGCATTCACGATGCACGATGTTGAGTCCACTTTATCACGTATCGTTGTTTTTATCTTCTTCTCTCCTTGCATTCGCGATGTGCGATACCATGTGTTGCATATCTCCCATCATTGTTCCATGTTTTTATTTTCATCCGCGAAATGCGATGGTTGTTGGGAATGTTAAAGTAAATTAGTGGGGTGGGCCCGTGGCAGGAGTTCAAAGGTTATTGTTTGATAAATTTGAATAGTGAAAAGGTGGAGGCACGGGTAAATTGCGCGATAAAATAAATTTTAGTCCCTCACATTAAAGCAAAGATTTAAAATGATAAATTTTAAAGAGGCCCTGATAAATATTTTTTCCCAAATAAAATGATTTTAAAATCCTTCACTGGTATAAAGGTAAAAATTTAAATGCTAGGCATTTAAAATATAAAACTCATGGGTAAGGAAATTGTCTACAACAAGAGGTAAAAAGTAATTAAAGCTTTTATATATAAAGGTAAGAGAAAAACATTTTGTTTGGGAATCAAAAGGTAAAAGCTTCTCACGGTAAAAGCAAACCATTAGTTACAAGGTAGCAAAATGTAAATTGCACAGGTGAAATCGGATTTTACATCCAAGGAACTTTTGCAGTAGAATAAAGATTGATGGCTTTCACTCAAGATTCTTTTCAGCTACAAGTAAAATGAAAGGAGAATGATGAGTTTTTTCGATAAGAGAATATTTCCTGTTATAGGGCAAGTCAAGCATGAGGTGTGAATATGAGAGCAGGTTGAAGATTCTTTAGAAAGAAAAGGAAATTATTGATCTATGGACCTGAATGTGCCAAGTGTCATTGGGAGATCTCCATTTATGGTTTTTGCACTTTCCTTAAGTGTAGTTTTTTCTGTTTCAAAAAAGAGGTTGCTCATTCTTTTCTATCTCACGGGAATACTCTTGTAACAAAGTCTGAAATGTATAGTGTTTTTTTTTAGGTTTCTAAAGTTTTATGAGTCATGTAATGAAGAACTTGTTCACAACAATGTTATATTTGCAAGTAAATAATCATATATTCTGAGTTAGTTGTCTCCATTGTACATAGTGTATAGATTATGAATAAAAGAAATCAAGGGTTTTCTGATATTTGTCTTCTAGTTTTACCTTGAATGTTTTTTCTATGTTTTTACTTTCATTCAAAGAATGAATTAAATTGTATGAATATAAATAGAGGTTTGTGCAACCATATGCTTGGATTGATAAAGTATGACTAGTTTGGCTTCTAGTATCAATGGTGTAATGCATCATTTGATAGGCATAAGTATGATAGAATGAAAGCTGCAATGAATTTTAAATTTCATGGTTTAGGTGACTCCACCCTGGAATATGACACTAGTCTCTTAGTGTTACAGTTTCCTGAGATTGTTTTGTGAGCAGGTGTATTTTAAATCAAAAAATTATTTATAAATCTTTGTATCTTTGTGTGTTGAGCTTTAATGAATCATATCTCTCATGTTTAGTGTGTACACTGCCATAAAGGTCAGTCATACCTTCAGGGTATTGTGTCTGCTAAGCATATAAAGGAGATTTATCTATTCACTGTGTGTTTGATACTGTGGCACACCAGTATCTGAAAGCATGTTGTTGGGATCAGCCTCCTAGGTTTAACAGAGCCTAAAGTGCAGGGGAGAGAGGTTTTATTTCAATCTCTTGTTTGTTGGCCAAATCTCTCCTCGAATCTAACCATAAGGCCTAGCAGCCCTTTAGGATTCAAGTTGATAGCATATTTGAGTACCAATCGACTGGCGACTCTATTGGGGAATCAATTCAAAAGAGTTAATCAGTTTGTTGATCTGTAGTTTTGGGTCAAAATGATCCAAGGACCTACATACTTGAAGGAGATTGCTGCAATTTTTCTGATGTATTCGTGAAGTCTGGTGCTCTACTAATGGAGAGAACTCATAAATACATAGATCTTGGAAGAAGCTTTCTGCTCCTTGAAGATATTTTTCTCTTTCAAAGAGGTGGTGAATCTACATAAGTTTCTACATCATCAGAAGAGTTGGTTGTAGCAGTTCTCAAGTATTTTTCTATTGTAATATCTCTGTATGAAGGTTTTCAACAAAAATTTCTAGTTAATATTGCCCCTTATTCAGTATTTCAAGATACTAGTAGAAAGGGAAATGAGAAAGTAGGATATTCTAAAAAGGGATATTGAATTGAATACATGTAGAGGGAATAAGATTCTATTTGCAAATATATATTTATATCCTAGTTTTCCCTCTATAAGTTGTAATGTTATTCCTAGAACACAGCCATGTCCTCAAAGAAAGTTGTTCACTAGTGAAAGATATGACCCTCTAGATTTCATTCAAATCCAAGGTTACCCACATTCTGTCCCAAGAATAATTAATGAATTTTTTCCTAAGTTTAGAGGAGGTTTTGAAGAATCAGCATCACAACATGTACAAGTTTTTCTTGATGTAATGTAAGACTGTTAAATAGTAGAGGAAGATGCAATCATGAAGTTTTTTGTAAGAACTTTAGAAAATTATGTTGAATACTGGTTCTCTAGTTTACCAATGCATTCCATAGATTCATGGACTGAGCTCAAAATGCATTTCATTGATTATTTTGAAGAAGATTCAATAAACAATGAATGCTTGTCTGAAGAAAGAAATCTGCATGCCTAAGAAGTATTTGAAGAGAAATCTAAAAAGAAGGTTGAACCTATGTCATATATTGATGCATTGTGTGATTTAGAAAGATTGGAAGATGAATCCATCTATGATTTTCATGAGAGATTCATGAAATTTCTGCTTGATATACTAGAATCAGAAAGGCTTGATGAATCATTTTGCATTGATTTGTTTTGTGAGAATTGTGAGCCAGGTCTAAGTACTATGCCAGCTCATTTGAAGCCCCCTAATCTTAAATGCAATATCAATGGCTTTCATTAATTTGAGGAAATGATAGATAAATATGGAAGTAATCTCCTAACTCAATTATGTGATGGTACTTTTTCAAGGCTTAGTCCAACAGATGTAGATGGTATAGCAAAAGACAATGATAGTGCATCATGTAATGATGAGAGTTTTGTTTCTAAGCAACCAATGGAGAAAATGTACCCAGATGAAGATTGCAGCCATGATAGTCATGATGAGATAAATGAAATATGTGAATTTTCTTCTATTTTCTCTGAAAATGCAAAAATAGAGAGAATATTTTCTATACCAAATGAAGGTTGCAATGATGCAAATGATACTGAGAGTGTTTTCTCCTCTATGGACTTTGAATATACAGTTGAAGATCATGTTGATTCTGAAGTTTCATGTCTTCATGATGAGAACAATGGTGTTGTAAATGAAAGTTTACAACCAGCTGAAAAGCATTCTTGTATGGGTGATCACGATGATTTCTATTCTATTTGCAGCCCTAGTGACTGTGATTTCTCTCATAAGGAAAAGGTAGAATTAATCTCTTCAAGTGGAAAGTGTTCCAGCAAGGAAAATGATGACAATAATTTTGAAGGCTCACAAGAACAAGATGATAGATATGAACTGAATATCTTGTTTGAAGAAGACATGTGTGATCAGGAATGCAATGGTACAATTGGTCATGACAATTCTGCAAGTGAGTGTAGCATTGATGAAATCTTTCATGATGATAAGACAAAGGAGCTTGTTGATTTGAAGAGTACTTTTGAGAATGTCAGCATATCAGATGAAAGTGATAGAGTATGCAATAATTTTCAGTCAAAGCAATCATGTGTGAGAAGTTGCAGTGAAGAGATAAATGATGGTTTTCAATTTGACAGTGAGAAAGTTAGCTCTACTGATTGTGGTAACAGTGTAAACGGAGGAGATATGTATACAAGAGGTTCATTGAATGAATCATCTAAAGTAGTTGATTATGAAGGGCATGCATATGCTGGTCATAATGAACAAGGAACTCCTCTTTTGTTTGATGCTTTACCTTCTTTTGTTCATGTTGTTGCCTTTGAAGTTATCCCTGAATGTTTGCATAAGATCAGCATTGAAGAAGTTGTAATTGATAGTGGAAATGTAGAGATAAATGTTAGTACAACTAATGATGCTCTTTATGATGATTTTGCACTTGAAGAATGTGATTGTTTCAATCACATGGATGCATATGAGAATCTCTTTTCTGGATCTGTAACTCATAGTTTTCCTCATAAGCAGTATGCTTCAGATTGTCATGTTGATGCAGTAAGAGGTGATGTTGAATATGATACTTCTTGCAGCAGTGAATGTGTTTTAAACAGTCATTATGAAAAATTTGTTGCAGAGGTAAATTTTGAGTCATTTGAGCCTGCTCTTGAGAGTTTTATGTGTGATAACATTACTAATGCTGACAATCTTTTCTATGAGCTTGAAGTGGGAAACATTGTTTGGGATGTTGATGCATTGTTTGAATGCTATGATTTGAATGTGGATGAAGGTATTATAAGTTTTGGTGAATCTTGTTTTCAGGACATTGAAACATATGGTAATATCATTGAGCTATGTTGTTGGGATGATGAAAAACTTGTATGTGATGCAATCCAGTTGAAAGAGTTACAAATGTATGAGTATCCTTTGATCAATACACAGGAGGATTGTACACTATTTTTGAAGGATGATATCTTTTCTGATTGTAACCTTTATGAGGGGGTTAGTGAATGTGATGAGACTGTGTCTTCACATAGTCTTGGTCATCATCCTCATGTTTTGTCATTTGCCACAAGGTTAGAAAATGCAATGAGTGGCAGTGATATGACCTATGTCATTTGGTTGTCATTTGACAGTAAAGCTAAATACAAAGGGAACCTGACACTTGTGTTTGCAAGAATGCAGTCACTCATGTTGCAATGGTGTGACAAAGGAAAGTACGAGTTGAGGGGGATCAACTTTTTTAATAGATTGGTATTTGACAGGGGTAAGAACTGGCTTCCCTTTTCCATTTGGTGGCCTAGGGCTACCAAATGAGGTTAAATTTTTTTAAAAAATATAGACTCTATTGCCCAATGATTCTAGCACTTGGTTTGCTCTCCCAGAGGATTCTAAATTCTCGCTTTGTTCACTGAGGAACAGACGTCCCCAGAAAGAGCCACTGATGGCACCTTCAAATTTTGCAAATTTGAATTGCCCATATTGAAAAATATGTCTTTCCACGCTCAGAAGTGCCCTTGAAAAAATCTGCCCAAGTGACCTACTTTGGAGGGTCACAATTCAAAGCCAATTGAATTTCGTGCAAAACCCCTTTGTGGACACACTCATGTGATATATGTGAATGTGAATGTGCATGTCCACTTTCATCTTCCCATTATGATTTTTGACAGTGTTTTGAAAAGCGAAGCTAGAGGGTTTTGACACTTTTCTGCTGTTTGTGAACTCTCACTTTTGTGAAGTGGCCTCCCGTTCGAGCTTATATTTTGCAACTGGATGATTTTCATGATGAACGGGTTGTTGCTCTCCATTCTCCCTACATTCATATACTCTCTGGTCCATTTTTAGAGTCTCGTGATCAGATTTGATATTTTTACCAAGTCAAAAGCAAATACAGTTTGTTCACTTTTTACACCTGCATTTTTAGAATGCTTCAACGTGGTCATCTTTGACCCTTAATATCTTTTGATGAATGTGGATTGAAGGTAATCCCTCTTGCACACATATTCAGTGTACCCAAATTACCTAGTGTATCTAGTTGCAGTTCCCCAGGAAAATATTTGATAAATTTTCAAAGAGATGACTTGGTGTGCTCGAGTTGGTTTCTGACAGTTGAAATTGTAGAAAAACCTGAGTGAGCCACTTTGGTATTTAATATTTTTCACCTCAAGAATAATTTTTCCATGTCATTTATTGCACTGGATTTCTGGTTCAAATGGTTACATGCATACTCATTTTCGCGACTCCTGGATAAGTTTTAATGGGTTAACTAATCCTTTTCTGACTACAACATGGCCAAAATTGGTGTTCCGAAAAGTTTCAAATTTTGAAAATATAAGGACAACCCATTGATTTTTTTAATCTAAAACCTCTACAGCTCCATTTTCATCAAAAATGGAGGTCATATGATGCATTATTTTAATGCATTTCGGGTGTGGCAAACACGTCCCAGGGGCCAGTTTACAAAGGAGTTACCTGATTTTTTATGGCTGGACTAAGTTTGAGAAAATTGGTTTTCTCTAAATAATTGATTATGGCTACACACAAAAAATCTTAGCTCCAAGGGTCACCATTTGTGCGCAATGAAATTTCTTCATTTGGCCTACAGGCGTAATTGAAATTTGCATTTTTTCTAAAGTTACAAATACTTATGTTTAAAATATTTTTGAATATTTTAAACATTGGGCAAATGCAAAGAGGCATTTAGGACAAACATAAAATAGATTTCAAATGTTTTGGAGGACAAGCAAGTTTAATTCTTGCTTTTGATTGGCTCAAACACAGCTTTCACAGCTTTCACTCCTGCACAGATGAACTCATCGCTGCTATTTTGATTTGTATATCCCATTTGAATTGGCGATCAGCGATGGAAATTGCTCTTCATCGCCCATCACGGATTGAGTTGTCTTCTTCCTCATCAAATTGGCGATCATTCATCGCACATCTCTCTTTTCACGGGAGGTGTTGAGTTTAAATCAGTGATGAGGGATGGTTGTTGTGTCCATCGCCCATCGTTAATTGGTGGCTCTTCTTTCCAAAGCACTCAGCGATGGCCTTCTTGGAGCGAGGGATTTTTAAAAGGCACGTGAGCAACAAGTTTGAGTAATAAAAACATTTTTAAATGTTATGAGGAAAAGCAAGTTTAATTCTTACTTTTTATTGGTTGAGTTCATGGCAGCATGGCTTCACGACAAAATTCCATCGCCCGTCGTTTTCATTGTCATCCTCCTCAATGCATTCGTGATGAGCGATGGTGGTTCCTTCTCATCGCCCATCGCAGATTTGAGGGCTCTTTCCCTTTGCACATTGGCAATGGAGCATGTTCTAAGCTTTTTATCCCTCATCGCTAATATGTATCTTTGTTTCTTGCTACATCTGCGATACGCAATGCTTGAGCGATGGAGTTGTTAAGGGCAGATTTTGATCTCCAATCTCTATTATAATGAAGATTGAAGTGTTTCCTTCTCAATGGAAGTTTCTTCTAGAGCATTTTGGGTAGATTCAAGCAAGTATTATTGTAGGATGAACAGCTCTCACGTTATTGGCTTTACGGCAAGATTTTGGGGGTTTTTATTGACTCAAAATTGTTGATCTATGGTCTGAAATCACCCATTGATCATTACTAATACTAGGGTAGTGATTTTAGTCATGTTTGTGATGAGTTTCAGGTGCCTACAACCATTAAAATGCCCCTACATCAAGAAAAACGACCCAACTATGATTGAATTGGGCAAAATGAATTGGAGGTTGTATGCACATTTTTAATGGAAGAAGATAGGGTTGCTTGGTGCAACCAAATGAGGAGGAACTTCATCCATCGTTGATTCGAAGGTCTTTTTCCTTAGTGCATTCGCAATGTGTGATGTTGAGTCCACTTTATCGCATATCATTTTTTTGTATCTTCTTCTCTCCTTGCATTCGCGATGTGTGATTCCATGTGTTGCATATCTCCCATCACTGTTCCATGTTTCTTCTTTCATTTTCATCTATGAAGTGTGATGGTTGTTGGGAATGTTAAAGTAAATTAGTGGGGTGGGCCCATGGCAAGAGTTCAAACGTTATTATTTGATAAATTTGAACAATGAAAAGGTGGAGGCACGGGTAAATTGCCCAATAAAATAAATTTTAGTCCCTCACATTAAAGCAAAGATTTAAAATGATAAATTTTAAAGAGGCCCAAGTAAATATTTTTTCCCAAATAAAATGATTTTAAAATCCTTCACTGGTATAAAGGTAAAAATTTAAATGTTGGGCATTTAAAATATAAAACTCATGGGTAAGGAAATTGTCAATAGCAAGAGGTAAAAAGTAATTAAAGATTTTATATATAAAGGCAAGAGAAAAACATTTTGCTGGGAATCAAAAGGTAAAAGCTTCTCACAGTAAAAGAAAACCATTAGTTATAGGGTAACAAAATATAAATTGCACAGGTGAAATGGGGATTTTACAGCCAAGGAATTTTTTATAGCAGAATAAAGACTAAAGGGTTTCACTCAAGATTCTTTTCAGCTGCAGGTAAAATGAAGGGAGAATGATGAGTTTTTTCAATAAGAGAATATTTTCTGTTATAGGGCAAGTCAGGCATGAGGCATGAATATGAGAGTAGGTTGAAGATTCTTTGGCAAGCAAAGGAAGTTATTGATCTATGGACCTGAATGTGCCAAGTGTCATTGGGAGATCTCCATTTAGGGTTTTTGCACTTTCCTTAAGTGTAGTTTTTTCTGTTTCAGAAAAGAGGTTGCTCATTCTTTTTTGTCTCACGGGAATACTCTTGTAACAAATTTTGAAATGTATAGTATTTTGTTTTAGGTTTCTGAAGTTTTATGAGTCATGTAATGAAGAACTTGTTCACAACAATGTTATATTTGCAAGTAAATGATCATATATTCTAAGTTAGTTGTCTCCATTGTACATAGTGCATAGATTATGAATAAAAGAAATCAAGGGTTTTCTGATATTTATCTTCTAGTTTTACCTTGAATGTTTTTTCTATGTTTTTACTTTCATTCAAAGAATGAATTAAATTGTATGAACATAAACAGAATTTTGTGCAACCGTATGCTTGGATTGATAAAGTATGACTTGTCTTCTAGTATCAATGGTTTAATGCATCATTTGATGAGCATAAGTATGACAGAATGAAAGCTGCAATGAATTTTAAATTTCATGGTTCAGGTGACTCCACCCTAGAATATGACACTAGTCTCTTAATGTTACAGTTTCCTGAGATTGTTTTGTGAGTAGTTGTATTTTAAATCAAAAAATTACTTATAAATCTTTGTATCTTTTTGTGTTGAGCTTTAATGAATCATATCTCTCATGTTTAGTGTGTACACTGCCATAAAGGTCAATCATACCTTCAGGGTATTGTGTATCTAAGCATATAAAAGATATTTATATGTTCACTTTGTGTTTGATACTATGACACACAAGTATCTGAAAGCACACTGTTGGGATCACCCTCCCAGGTTTAACAGAGCCTGAAGTGCAGAGGAGAGAGGCTTTATTTCAATCTCTCATTCGTTGGCCAAATCTCTCCTCGAATCTGACCATAAGGCCTGGTAGCCCTTTAGGATTCAAGTTGATAGCATATTTGAGTACCAATAAGGTGTTGGATCTGAGATGTTTTTTTCCACTTGCAAATCTATCAGAATGTTAGAAATGAATTATGCAACTTAGTTTTTGTGTCTTGACAAGAATGATGAAAACAAATGCAACAATGCAAAATTGCTCTTCAATATCTCTTCAATCCTTCTTCAACCTCTAACCTACACATTCAAAGGATGAGAAAATGTTGGGCCATTTTAGGGGCTTGCCATAGTCAAATCCCGTGAATAGTGTTTCCACTTTCACAATGGAAATGCCAATGATAAAAACATTGAATGAAAGGGGAAGGAAATGATGAATGAACAATTGTTGCAACTCACCACCATTCAATTGCTTGCTTGAAGGATTGAATTCATACACATCACTTCAAGGGAATTGGATCTTTCTTGCTTGATTTTCTTGAATATTTGAATGCTTGAAAATATGAAGACCTACAATACGTGTTAGCCTTCACAAGACAACATTAACATGACCTTGTCGTTGCTCCAAAAGTTTGACCTATCAATGCCCAATACAAGCATCAGTTAAGATCCATAGGAGGCAATCAAACCATGTCACAAACCCAAGAATCATGCTAGACAAGGAAGACCAAGGGACACACCATCTTGCAACAATCCCCTAGCACAAGCGAGGGGTTTGAACCTGTGACCAACTCTGATACCAATTTTTGGCCTTGTTGTTGCAACAAAAGGTCGACCTGTCAATTCCCAATACAAGTGTCAATTAAGATCCACAAGAGGCGGTTAGACCATGTCACAAACCCAAGCATCGTGTTGGACAAGGAAGACCAAGGGACACACCATCTTGCAACAGAACACACATAAACTTTGAAATTATGTTAGGATCTTGATTGTTGTTGATAATGATTGATAATGCTGCTCTTGAAAAATAATATTTGCTCTTGAATTTCTCCTTGATGTCACTTAGATTACTTGTTAGATTTCAAATGATAAAATGACTATGTATTTATAGGTGTTTATCGAATTTCCTAAAAAATTAGATTCCAAAAGAGAACACTTACAATTTGAATTTTGAATGTTAAATTGCCACTAAAAGCATATTTTAATTTAGGTCCTAGCTCATAAAGGGGACCCATTCACCCATGGGCGAATGGGTCTTGGCCTATATCTCTAGGACACACATGGTCCAAGGCAATTTAAATATTAAATGCATTTATGTAATGTTGGTTCGGGCCTTTCGGAAAATAGTAAGAATAAGGCTTTGAAATGGCTAATTTGGAAATTACAAGCTTAATTAAGTCCAATAAATTAAGGGACCCACAAATAGTGTAAAATTGTAAGGGTTTACAATTTCTTACACTACAATAATCATATTAAAAATAATAAAAATGTATAGATACCATGATTGAGGTAAGTTTTATTACTCGTGATAACAGTGGAATTGGCAGGCACAAAGGTGATGAAGGATTTAGATGTCATGAATCTAGATTTTGCATATACATGACACACATGTATGGATCTATCGATGGTGCAAGAGTACCATTCAAATACTAATTCATGCAAGAGGGATACCTATTTATGAATCAACTACTATGCAAAGTTTAATATGGGAATACTTCATCATAAGATCATATAATGGTGGATTTGGAGGACAACTTATCATAGAAAAGTTATAGGACAATTTGGAGGATACATATTTAAGAATATTGTAGAACATTGTAAAATATTTCAATTAGTGAAGTGTGTGACAAAAAATAATGGGTTGTACAAACCATTGCATATGCTAGATAGACCTTAGGAGGAAATGTTCATGGATTGTTGTGCATAGAGAAATTTAATTACTCTATATTCATATGTATTGGATTGTTTTCTAAAATTGTGCATTTCATTTCTTGTTAAAAATTAAATGATATTTATAGTTATTCAAGGAGATAATGTGGTTACATATGGATTATTACAAAGAATTGTATTATATAGGGAAATAAAATCCTTAACCATTTTTTTCCACTCTATAGAAGAAGTTAGGTGCATAGTCAATTACAATTATACTTTCATCTATAGATAAATAAAATGATATATATTATCAATCAAAGTTTTAGAAACTTGCTTAGATGTCTTATAGGAGAGAAGCCATTGAAATTAGACTCTATTTTAGCATAAGTAGAGTTTGTGTGCAAATCATGAGCAATTTACATGGATCTATTAAGAGTGAAAGATGTCAAGCATATGAGTGTAGAAGTAAAGGGATTTTTTGTAACAAATGAAGTATGTGTTGATGGGTGTTTTTGTACCTCTCAACACAGAAAGAACATAAATGTTCTACTTCTCTTGAAAGATAATTCCTACAAACAAGTTGTAGAAAATATCCTAAGGTCTCTCGGGTGTCAGGTCATGACAATGCTTGGAATAGTTCAATTAGTTGATGTGATTTGCTGGTAATCACAGAGTGGCCTTTATGGTTTACAAAGCATGGGAAGTTGGGTCTGCAAATGGAGTTTCAAAGTGCTGGAAATGAATGAACATTGATAGCATACTCAAAATAGCAAGCTGAAACTCACCATGTTCATCAAATATAGCATTGTTGTGATGTTTGGAATCCTACTCTAACAAAGGACTAAAAGAAATAACAAAAGAGGAAAGGGTTGAGAGAGTTGTTCTAAAACTAAGCTATGAATGAACAATAACAATGCAGGATGCCACAATAGATAGACTCCCACAACCAAGTTTTGCTTAACCAAGAGAACCTACAACTACACAAAACCAATGCAATCTTCTAAGGCCTATAGATTTTCAAATTGTGCATTCACCTCATGAACATACAATTGAACTAAATTGCAACAACATTAAATAGCTCAGACTAGCTTTGCAAAGTGATTCATCATCAACAAATCACAAAAAGCATGAGCTTGGGAATTCATCAAATATTGTAACAGCATTCACCATTAAAGCCATTCAAAGAACTAACAACTAAAACTAGCATTAAGGTTGAATCATGCATGCACAATGAGAAATTCTAAAGAAAACACCCATAAAACAATGCAATGCTTCCTTCTATTGCTACAAAATTCCTCTTACAACAATTCACCACCACTTACAAATGAGGAGCAAGCCCCTATTTATAGTTATCCAAAACCCAAATGAATGGCCAGGATTGATTTACATTGTGTGGCCCAGGTTTGATACAAGTTAGGGTTTCACCTACCCCCAATATTTCACAATTTAAAATAGGTTATTTTGTCTTCTTCTCCATTTTTTCTTGTAGCCTATTTTGTCTTTTAACTACTGTAGTTGTTTTGTCCTATAGTGGCTACCATCCTTTGCTGCAGCTAAAGACTACTAAATTCTGCCTTCTGGTTGATGTGTTTGCAGCATTCTCTTAGCCAATCAAATGAATCTTCTTGAAAATTTGTGTTACTAACAATCAGACATGTTGCTCCTAATCCTGGAGAACAGCTCCTGACAATCACCATTATCTGGTGGAAAATAAAACAGCTCCCTCATGCTCCTTGTTTGAAATAATTTCTCAACTTGGTATTGCTTGACACAGATTCTTAAGCATGCTTATTCAATTAGGTAGAACTCCCCTTGACGTCAATATTCAGATAAGAGGCTCCTTTGGTGGTCGCAATCACCCTCTGAGCACAACAAAATCTATGCCTTTAGCATGGTTCCATGAATCCTGCACACAAGAGGTGTAGTGAGTACTTTCATATGTAAATCAAGGCAAATGTTAGTCAAATCTTGCAAACTCATTGTTAAATCCATCCATGCATCATTAAAAGATCATAGTATTCATCATTGTTCCACATTTGGAGCTCATTTGGACCATAAACATAAATGTGGGTTTAGGGGTGTGGGTTTTCCCTAGGCCAGAAGCTATTTGGAGCAGCTAGGAGCAGGACGGCGCCGAGGCCACGGAGACCCGCAGGCAGCCACCCGTAGCAAAAATTTCTACATGGTGAACTTGGCAATCAAATTCCATGTGAGAAACTTTGGCATGTGCAAAAATCAATTGTAAGGCACTTGAAGTTTCCAGGTGAAGCTCGATACATTTGTGGGTCTGAGGCATGCAGGTGTAGGAAGGTCGAAGAACATTTAGAGTCTTTGTCGCTAAGCAATGACATTTAGAGCATAGTGACCCACAGGCAGAAGTCCGCACTGCAGGACCCACAGGTGCCTCAGACATTAAGGGCTACACACAAAAGTTTGACCAATTTAGGAGATGCGGGAGGGAGCTACCGGGCACCATCGTATGTTCATCATTAGGAATGATGTTGGAGGGATGACGGTTCGCTTAGGTGGACTTGCAGCGAGCTCGAGGACCTAGCGGGCGTGCCAACAACTTTCAAATTTGGGCAAGGGAAAAGCCCCTTGCGGAACCCACCATGTCGAAGGACGCGAGTGTAAGGATGTTACAGAACGGCAATGGGGAAATAGCCACCCGCATGCAGTCGCCTGCACAAATTAGTCAACATAACGTTTTGACTTAGTCACTTCAGGAAAACTAGGGATGGCGATGAAAGGGAAAATCTCCTAAGGAATGATTAAGCAAGGGCGAAAATGGGTCGTGAGACACTTGAAGTCGTTAGATGAAGATTTGGTGCTCTTGCAGGTTTGAACGATGTGGACATCGTGAAGTGGAAAGGCATTAAATCTCGGTCGTTAAGTGATGGCATTTAGGAGACGGTGACCCGCATGCGGAGTTCTACAAAGCCACAACTCTTAGAAATTTTGATTTTTTCAAATTAAGCACATGGAAGATGCATTAGAAGGGTGCCTAGACCTACTCCTCAATGATTTGGCCCTTATCAAAAAATGTGGAAGTCGGAGGATCCGTTGCCTTAAAAATGACATTGAGCACACGGAAACTCACAGACAGCAATGGGGGGACGGTGACCCACATAAGGAATCCCGTGAATGGCGATAGAGGAATGGTGACCCATAGAGAAATTCCCATGAACGACAATGGAGGGACGGTGACCCGTAAATAAATTCCTGCGGACGGCAACAAAGGGAAGATGACTCGCAGAGAAATTCATGAAAATGGCAACAAAGGGACGACAGCCCGCAAATAAATTCCCACAGACAGCAACAAAGGGGTGGCGACCCACAAAGAAATTCCCATAGACGGCGACCAGCAAAGAAATTCCCATAGACAGCGACAAAGGGACAACAACCCGCAAAGAAATTCCTGCAACTTCCTGAAACTTAGTAAATTTGAGATTTTTCAATTTTAGCATGTGGGAAAAGGGGTAGAAAGAGTGCCAAGACATATTTCCTTAAGATTTGACTCATTTTGAAAAATGTGGAAATTTGGAATGCGGAAACCAAAGGGTCTGCCACCCTTTACAACAGCATTGCTCAAACGGACTTCCGCAATGAAATTTCCACAATGTCTAAACATATGGAAAATTTGATGCAAACCCCTTTAGGCATGTGAAGACACTCATTTTATGGGCCCTAGATGATGAAAACTTGAAGTTTGCACCCTTTTTTGGAAATGCAAAGATTTGGAAGGGGGAAGTCAGAGGGTCCATCACCTAAAAACAACAATCCACACATAGAAACCCACACATGAAGACCCACACACGGTGACCCACAAAGATATTCTCATGGACAGCGACAGAGGGACGATGACCTGTAATGAAATTTTCACTATTGATACATATTTGGGAGGTTCGAAGGAAAATTATTATTGCATATTGACTATTTTTCTCTATTGGTTTTTATTTCTCTAATAGAAAATTTCAATCCATTTAATCTCCTCACTCCTCATAATTATCATACATATAAATTAAACATGCAACAATTCTTTATATCTAAGTATTTATAGTTTACATTAAGTGATACACAACATGATTTCAATAGGGACTAAGAAATATTTTCTTATAGGAAAAAAATTGATGAGGCTATGGGTTTGAATGCTTTACATGTTTCTAACAACTTGTTCCATATTGAAGATTGTAGAACACCTAAGCATGTATGAGATAAATTCAACCATATATTTGGTATAATTATTTAATATAATTATGTGCTCATACATATATTTCCACTGAATATTATTTGGTTAAGTTTAAATCGTTGAGATCTCAATTGGCTAGCTATGGGAAAGAAATTTGATAAGGAATCTATATTCTTGACTTTTGTCTAAGTTGAAAGGACCATATGTAGTATTTCTTCTACATTTTATTCCACCATTGATTCCTTAGTTGATTTGTTTATTATGACTTCTTTTGAGATATTTTGTGATAATTTTACTAGAGACCAAGCTAATCTTATACAATTAGATACACTTCCCAAAAGTCAAGCATTGGTGATCCAATCACCCAAAAGAAAAGGTGATAAGAAACAAAGATCTAAGAAAATATAATGAGCTTCCCACCCCTTCTAAAGAGGATAATCCTAAGAAGGAGAAACACAGGAATACTTATTTCAAGAGAATCAAGCATTATGACCATAATTGTTAAAAAAAATAGATTGATAAGTTGAAGAACCTTCTTCAAAAGAACAATATCAAATTTCTTTCCATAATGTGATCTAGTTCATCTTTTTATTCTACACCATAATCATCTACATAGTCAAGGACAACTAGTATGGAAATTTTGATAAATGAAGAGAAAGGTACTCTTTACGTATACAAGTCTTGAATCAAGAAGATGACTTCTTAATTTAAGAGCTTTAGATCATATGGCTTCATCATGGGGTATATTCTCTTCATTTAATCCTTTTTTTATTTAGCACACATCTTAATAGGGAAAAAATGTATGTCTATTTATCGAAAATATCTATTGACATGGGAGAAGGTACTTTTAACGATGTATTTTATGTTCCATCCTTGTCAACCAATCTCCTTTCCATCTATTATATTACATATAGTGGAGTGGGGAAGACTGTTAAGTTCACACTTGATTCAATAATTATGAAATAATTGGCGAGTAGAGATATTTTTGTTATAAGGATGTTTGATCATGCATCTCATTTGTGCACCTTTTTCACATTTCCCCCTAATGATATTGTAGTTCCTTTGGCTAATACTCAAACTCATACATCTATTGTTAATTATATTCCCAAGGAGAATTTTGGTTTCTTGAACCTTGGTGTTTTTTCATCCACTCTAGTTCTTAACACTTTTGCTAAGACTTCATCTCCTCCACCTCCTAATTCTTTGGATTTTAGTGATGTTTCGTATTCAAGTAATTCAATTTAGTAAGACCCCTCTTGCCATTTAGATTTAATTTTATGGGATGACTCTTTGACATGTATTACATTATTTGTGAGTCTCATCCTGTAGATTTGACAAACACACTTGAGGATATTCATTTCCTCTTTGAGGATAGTTACAACATACCTTTTATCACATAATATTTTGTATTTAGAGATTGTTCTTCATGCATCTTCACAAGTTTTTGGATTGGTTTCACCTCATTGTATTGTGACATACTTTAATTTTGGCATGCGAACACTTGAGCAATTTTTTAGAGGCACACATAATGAGACTTCTTCTCTCATCTCTCTTCTTAGAGTGGAGTTTCTTCTACATAAATAATTAATTTTTTTCTTCGTAAGGGGAGAAATATTGTTTTTCAATTTTGGATCATCTTTAACATTCATCTTTGAGCATTCACCATTGTCACAAGAGCTACTTCTTTGTGGTGGGATATTGGTGCAATCAAGGATGGAGGGTCCAGAAATAGGACTGTCCAACCTTGCAACAAGAGTAAACACAACATAAGCTCAATGAAGAAGAATACAATCACATATGGACATATGGATAATATCTATTATTCACTGGCAACATGCCTTGCCTTCCGACTGACAGAATTACACAATTATAGAATGATATGGCGTTAAAACCCAGAAATACATGCAGGTCGAAGCCCTTAAACCCTAGCTCACTATCTTTATCTTCACTAATTGTCTAATGCAACTACATGATGCCTATATATATATCAATTCCAAACTCCATAAAAGGTCTATGTCAGCCTCAAGAGGTCTCAAACCCCGAAGTAGATGAAACATGTGAAAGGTCAGCCAAACATATGATTTTCCTTTGATTCTTGGAAAAACACAATGTGGATCGAAATGAAGGTTCCTTGATGAATTTGCATCTTTATGGAAAGGTCTCCTAAGCTCCACAAGTCACGAGATAGGTCTGCACACTTGAAGAGCCAAGACTAGTCAGTGAATGCTCTCTGTCCAAATGCAGTTGATATACTGTTAGTGATAACTTCGTACTAGAATCTCAAAAACACTTGAATTTTAGATATGGTGTAGATGTTTCAATGAAGATCATATATCTTGCTCCATGAGCTATGATGTTTTAATGTGGTATAATGCAGTATGAAATGCTGATACTAGGTCCTGACAGCTAACTATTAAAATGCAAGTAAACATGAATGCAAATATTTTTGGTTGATGCAAGATTGCTAAAAACCTGGGATGCTCCTGCATCAGACACTTGAGGTTGAAGAAAAGTGATCATCTCACTTTCCTAGGGCTAGAGTAAAACCAATGCGGTCTACCTCAGCCTGAGAAATCCATGACGAATCTTCCTTCGATCTTCCCTTCCATCTGACTAGATATTCCTTGTACTGCCTGCCTTTGGTACTATGACCAACTCTACTGTCTAAAATCTCCTCAATTTCCTCTGGATGATGTGCTATCTGGTCCAAAAAATCAACTTCTATGTCTTCTGGTGACTCTCCTTCATGATACTAGTATAGATTTGCAATGTTGAATATAGGTGATATGCCAAATTTCTCTGATAGTTCCACTTCGTATGCATTTCCATAATCAAACTTCCTGATGATCTTACAAGGTCCAAACTTCTTCATCTTCAACTTAGTATATGTCCCAATTGGAAATCTCTCTTTTCTCATATATACCATTACCTCCTCTCCTACTACAAACTCCTTATGTCTTCTCTTCTTATTTGTTGTCACCTTGTAGGTATTGTTCATCTCCTTCAGATGCTCCTTCACTTGAGTATGCATTGTTTCCATGAATCCTTTAAATTCTTCTGCCTCTACACTCCTTTTATTCTCCATACTGATATCCCTGAATTTTGCTACTCCTCTGGGTTGTTATCCTGTTACAATTTCAAATGGTGTCTTCCATGTGCTCCGATTTACTAAATTGTTGTATACTAATTTTTCTTGTGGTAGTATCAAATTCCAATTTCCTACTTTACCTTCAGTCAAACACCTCAAAAATTTCCCCAAGCTCCTATTCACCGCTTTTATCTATCCATCTATCTGTAGGTGAAATGTTGAACTATACTTCAAATCTGTCTTCATCTTCTTCCACAATGTCTTCTAGAAATATCCAATGAATCTAGTGTCTTTGTCTAATACTATACTCTTTGGTAGTCCGTGCAATCTCACAATCTCCCTAAAAAATAGGTCTGTAACATGTATTGCATCACTGGTCTTCTTACAAGGTATGAAATGCACCATCTTAGAAAATCTATCCACAACCACAAATACATAATCAAATCCTCTCGATGTCTTTGGTAATCCCAACACAAAATCCATGCTTATTTCTTCCCATGGTCTCTCCGGTACTATCATTGGTATATGCTTCCCAATGTTCTGACTGTTTCCTTTCTCAAATTGACAAATCCTGCAACTTTGAACATACTTCTTGACATCCTTATACAGTTGAGGCCAAAAATAGTTCTCACTCACCAATGCTATGGTCTTATCAATTCCAAAATGTACTGCTAATCCTTCGCAATGCTTTTCCTTCATCAAATTCTCCCTAATTGAACTTCTAGGGATACATAACCAATTGTTCTTGAATAACATACCTTCCTGAATGAAATAATCCAACCATTTTCTTCTATATGTCTCCACAGGTTCCTTACAAGTCTTCCATGCCTTTGCAAAATCAGTATCATCCTCATACATATTCTTCAGCTCTTCAAAACCTAATACTTCAATTTTCATCTTTGTCAGCAAACTCCTTCTCCAACTCAATGCATTTGCAACCTTGTTTGATTTCCCACTTTGGTTCTTCAACACAAATGTGTAACTACAAAAATTCTACCCATCTCATGTGTCTCTGGTTCAAATTTCCTTGACTATTCAAATATTTCAAAGCTTGATTATCTGTATACAACATAAACTCCTTAGGTAACAAATAATGTCTCCACTTCTTCAAGGCTTGTACAATTGCATAGAATTCTTGATCATAAACTGAATATCTTCTCCTAACATCATTCAATTTCTCACTGAAGCAGGTTATTGGTCTCCCTTCCTGGCTTAACACAACTCCTATTGCACTTCCACTAGCATCACAATCTACTTGGAATACCTTATCAAAGTCTGATAATTCTAACACAGGTTATTTTGTCACCTTTTGCTTCAAAAACTCAAAACTCCTTTGTGCTCCAAATGTCATCTTGAATTCCTTTCGGTCACCCCTCATTGTCTCTGTCATAGGTGCACAAATACCACTAAAATTTCTGATGAAATTTTGGTAAAAGGTTGTTAGTCCATGAAATGATCTCACTTCTCCAACATTCTCAGGTGTCAGCCATTCAACTATTGCTCTAACCTTCTCAAGTTCCATCTTCAATCCTTCCACACATATCACATATCCCAAATATACTAGTTCTTCCTTCATGAAACTACACTTCTTTATGTTTATCAACAACTTCTCTTCTCTCAGCCTCTGAAATACTTGTATGATATGCTCCAAATGTTCTTCATTAGTCTTACTGAAAATCAAAATATCATCCAAATAAACAATGACAAACTTACCCAAGAATCTCTTCAAGACTTCATTCATCAGCCTCATAAATGTTGGAAATTAGTGTTCACATGGGTGTTTAGGTTAGTATGTTATGTACATTACTATTAATTTGTTGAGAAACAACTTAATATTATAGTGAGTGTTTGTTTGTACAACTCATATTTAGGCTTGTTATAGTTTGTTAAAAAGAGTGGTATGAATGTGTTTATATTGAGTTGTTAAAACAACTCAATATATTTAGGAAAGTTGTTTGAGGAGTTTCATATAAAATAGGATATGTGAAGCCTATAAATATGTAATTGATTATTGAATGAAAATACAAGAAGAGGAAGCACATATTATTTTGAATTAAATTATTTGCAGCTTCTATCTCTCGCCATATTTCTTATATGGTATTAGAGTGGGGTGACAAAGGAGGAGGCCACAAGATTTGAAGATTTGCAATAGTTTCTTGTTTTGGGAGGTGATGACCAACATTGTTCACACAATTGAGACACCTTTTTGAGTTTTTTGATTGGCATTGATGCAGGCCTGATCTCATACTATTCTACAGAATCCCTTTTTGAACCATATTATGATATTTGTTGTTCATGGGAAGTTGATTATTATGAACCCTTAGTGTAGTGGGTCGAATTTATATTGTCTGAAATTCGTACAAGTTGTGGGTTATTAGTGCTCTAATATTTCAAACCCCACACCAGTGCAAAGTCTTCCCAAATGTGGGATGATGTGATGGATTCATGGTTGTTGCACCAAGTTCAATGTGCAATTAAAAGGCCGTAGTAATTGTAGAGACAAATCGTCCACTAGTATTTTTCTCCTTTGTTGGGCGATTCTTCAATAAAGAGGTCACTGAAATAATCTTGAGACTGTTATACACCCCCAATAGAGGTAATTGGTGTTGCAACACATACTAGATAGCTGAACTAGCCAAGCAAGTAATCGCAGTTATTCCTTGGTTCTATAGTGGGTCGAACCTCATTATCAATGTAATGCGGCATATTTTGATTGCCCTGTCTCTGCAATTTATTTGGTTGTTTACACCTATTGCAAGAGCCTTTAATACTAGCTACACCTATTGCAAGAGCCTTTAATACTAGCTACACCTTTTGAGGTATGTGCCAGATAATTCTATAAAGCTGCGTCCCATTTCCTAGAGGGGTCCTGAGTAAAAATTTGCTACAAGTTTGGTCATTAATCTGAGTATTTTGTAAGTATTGCTTCATAGTTTGTGTTGGTAGAGTTCTCTACTGCTAGGAATTTTATGCGTCAAATTGGTTCTAGCTTAAACATGCTTCATGATCACCATATTATACACAAATATCTCAAGCCACAAAACCTCCTCCTTTCTACAAATGACAACAATGTAGTGGTGAAAATTGTAGACTTTGGCTTTTCCAGGCCATTGCAACCTCAAGGATTAGCTGAAACTATGTGTGATTCACCTTTGTACATGGCCCTAGAGATCATGCTAGAAAAAAATTATGACGCAAAGGTGATGATTCTCTTTAATTTTACTTAGAAGTATCACATTTGTTTATTGGAAGATGGAGACATCGGAGGTTGGAGGTCAATCAGCGACCTCTCATCAATCACCAACGACGGGGCCGCATAGAGCTTTGGTGGAATTTTATTTTCTATTGTGATGTGTGGTTCTATTCATGTATGTTATTTTCTTATGTATCCTCCTAGTGTAAAATATTATAATAAACAAAAGCACTAGTGTAAGTCAGTTCATGGATCTTGAAAGGGTTTGTGGAAGGATCCAGAAAACCACACGAGGTGGAAAATTGATGGGTTCTTGTTCACATCAAGGTGTGTGGTAAGCCTATTTAAAACCATGGAAGGAGAGAGCTTTTCATTTAAATCAAGATCATGAGCCAGAAGAGTTGGGATTACTATAGTTGAAAGTGTTAAAGTTTGAAAGGAGGAGAATGTAGACATCATCGAAATTGTAAACAATTATATAGGAGAGCAGCTGGCTATAGAGATCCTCTAGCTATCAAACTTCTTGGAAGTGTGGTCGGTCGATGATGAGTTCACTAGAAGTGAAAGAAAGATGAGTTATTGTATTTAGGTGATCATGTGCAGCAAGATCGAGATAGCAGTATGCAGACCTAAAAGTATGCATAGGCATACAATTTTGTTTCCAACTTGTATGATGTTCTTTCTCCACATGTTCACACTAAGGGGGGTTGTTGGAAATTAGTGTTCACATGGGTGTTTAGGTTAGTATGTTATGTACGTTACTATTAAGTTGTTGAGAAACAACTTAATATTATAGTGAGTGCTTGTTTGTACAACTCATATTTAGCCTTGTTATAGTTTTTTAAAAAGAGTGGTACGAATGTGTTTATATTGAGTTGTTAAAACAACTCAATATATTTAGGAAATTTGTTTTTGGGAGTTTCCTATAAAATAGGATATGTGAATCCTATAAATATGTAATAGATTATTGAATGAAAATACAAAAAGAGGAAGCACGTATTATTTTGAATTGAATTATTTGCAGCTTCTGTCTCTCACCATATTTCTTATAATAAATGTACTAGGTGCATTAGTTAGTCCAAATGGCATGACCAACCACTCATACAATCCCTCATTTTTCTTGAAAGTAATCTTCCATTCATCTCCCTCTCGGATCTTGATCTGATGGTATCCACTCTTTAGATCTATCTTGGTGAAATACTTTGCTCCACTCAAACTGTCCATGATGTCATCCATCCTAGGCAATGGGAATATATACTTCATTGTGATCTTATTGATAGCTCTTGAATCAGTACAAATCCTCCATTCTCCATCTTTCTTAGGTGCAAGTATAGCTGGTACCGCACATGGACTCATACTCTCTCTGATCAATCCCTTCTTTAGAAGCTCCTATATCTATTTGTTTAACTCTGCACTCTCCACTAGTGTCATTTGGTGTACAGCTTTGTTTGGAAAAATGGCTCCTAGAATGAGATCTATATGATGACTAATACTCTGGATTGGTGGTAATCCATCTAGAACATTCTCTAATATAAGATCTTGGTACTCTGTTATTAGTAACTTACTTCTCTGGTGATTCTTCTCCTCTTGTGATTTTCTCTGCATCTACGGCTTCGTACTTCCTTGGAATCAAATCAAAACACAAGTTTTCATGTCTCAATCCATCCAAAAATTTCCTTCCATCCACCAAATTGATTCTAGCTATTCCACATACTTCACTTTCAGGTTCATCTTCCAAAGGTGTCAAGGTGATTATCTTTCCATTGGATGTTATGGTGTAAGTATTCTTTCTCCCATCATGTATAGCTTTCTTTCCAAATGTCTACCCAACAACATATGACATACATCCATCGACATAATATCACACAACACTTCATCATGATATGATCCTATTTTGAATTTCACCAGACATTCCTCACTTACTAGTATCTTGTACCCATCTTGAATCCAGGCTATCCTATAAGGATTTAGATGTTTCCTCCTTTCCAAATTCAACTTTGTCACCATTTCCTCATAAACTAAATTATCTTTACTACCACTATCAATGATAACTTTGCAACACTTACCTACTGCTTTGCATCTAGTCTAGAACAAACTTTTTCTATGTGGTGCTTCCTTAGGCACTTCTTTCTCCTGGATCAATGCTCTCCTCATGAATAATGACTCCCCCTTCTCAGGACTTCCTTCGGAACTCGGTGATTTCACTGGTTCTTCCTCCGCATATCTGGTTCTTGCATAATTTTCATTCTTCTTACTTTCTTGGTGACACTAAAATGCCCTATGTCCTTCACATCCGCACTTAAAATAGGTTCCTCTGAAATTTCTCTTGTCATATCCTTTCTCATCCCTCCAGTATCCATCATTGCGGTAATATTGTAGCCTCCTCTATCATGGTGGTAATATTTTTTGTCATCTCTCCCCTTCTGGTATGAATTGGCATCCATTTCTTCCTTGTGGTATGAATCTTTGTCCTTTCTTTTCTTCGCATATGATCTTTCTCCTCCAGAATGTGACCTTCCTCTCTGAAATATACCTCCTCTTCCTCTATGTCTCTACTCATGTCTTTTGTTTAGCTTTTCCTCCAATTTCAATGCAAACTGATATGCTTCCTCTACCGAATTCATCCTCACCAGACTCAACTCTTCATGAATGTTCATCCTTAGCCCATTGATATATCTCGCCACTTTCTCCTTACTTGCTTCACTATGTTCGGTCCTGATGATGATCTTATGAAATTACTCAGTGTATTCCTTCACAGTCTTCTCCTTATGTCTCAAGTTTTTCAATCTCTTTAGAAACTCTATCTCATAGTCCTAGGGTATAAACCGGTTCTTCAATTTTGTAGCCATTCTATCCCATTTCACAATCTTTTATTTACCTTTTTTGTTTCTCTCCAATTGAAATTCCTTCGACCATATTGCAGCATGTCCTTTCAACTTAGTCTTTGCAAATCTCACTCTCTCTGGATCTTCAATTTCTTCATATTCAAAGTATTCTTTAATGTCATTTATCTAATCAATCAAATCCTCAAGGTTTAGGTTACCGATATAGTTCGCAATCTCCATTCTAGGTCGCTTTCCAATTTTTGAAATAGCCTTCAACATCTTCATCTAATCTAATTCTTCCTCTTGGAAGGTTTCTTCAGCTCGATCTACAACCTGAACTTCATCATCATCACTTTCATCATTAGGTCTAGGGTTTAAGCTTTTTCTCCTATCCTCTTCAATAGCATCCAATCTTACTTTCATTGTTCGCATCATTTCCATCATCTCATCCATCTTTCCAGCCACATTAACAATAGTATAAATTCCCCTCGGTGGCATCTTTTCTAGGATCTGGTGCAACTTCCTTAGGTCGGTGATCTGGCTATGGGTTCACAACTGCCTCACAATTGGCGATTTGTTGACAAACATAAGTAGGCTGCCTCAAGATGGTGATATTTCCACACAAAGATCTTACAGAATTCCTTGCTCAACTTCATAAACTCGCTTTGGTGCAACTGCCTCACGTTCGGCGATCTGTCCACCTTTTCTCTCCCAAAGTTTGCAAACTCGCTTCGATCTCCCAAAGGTTGGAAATTTCACTTTGATACCACTTGGTCGAGTCAAGGATGGAGGGTTCAAAAATAGGACTATCCAACCTTACAGCAAGAGTAAACAGAACAGAAGCTCAATGAACAAGAATACAATCACATATGGAAATATGGATAATATCTATTATTCACTGGCAACATGCCCTGCCTTCTGGCTTATAGAATGATATGGCATTAAAGCCCATAAATGCATGTGGGTCGAAGCCCTTAAACCCTATCTCACTATTTGTATATTCATTAACTGCATAATGCAACTACATGATGCTTATATATATATATATATATCAATTCCCAGCTCCAGAAAATGTCTGTGTCGACTTCAAGAGGTCTCAAACCCCGAAGTAGATGAAATGTGTGAAAGGTCGGCCAAACATATGATTTTCCTTTGATTCTTGGAAAAACACGATGCAGATCGGAACAAAGGTTCCTCAATGAATGTGCATCCTTATGGAAAGGTCTCCTGAGCTCCGCAAGTCACAGGATAGGTTTGCACACTTGAAGAGCCAAGACTGGTCAGTGAATGCTCTCTGTCCAAATGTAGTTGATATATTGTTAGCGATAACTTCGTACTAGAATATCAAAAACACTTGAATTCTAGATATGGTGTAGATATTGCAATCAAGATCATATATCCTGCTCCGCGAGATCTGATGTTACAATGCAGTACAACATGGTATGAAATACTAAGACTGGGTCTTGACAGCTAACTACTAAAATGCAAGTAAACATGAATGCAGATATTTTTGGTTGATGCAAGATTACCTGAAATCCAGGATGCTCTTGCATCAAATATATAGTCTCGCTCTTTCTCTCCTATGGTAGGGATATTTATTATATATTTTTCATGGATGTAGTCCTTGGGGGGTCACGTTAATTCCTTCTTCCATCACGTGTAAATGTTTACATATTTTCTCTCTTTTGAAGATGGGTTGAGAGATATTTTGTACATGGATATGTAACAAGGCCTTCTTGTTGGGACCCATATTTATAATCTTTCATTTGTTATTTCTCACTAAGTTGCACTTAAGGGATTTTTGGTGTGAATTAGGTATATTACCTAGCTAGTTCCCATCTAGATCCTATTCACACTTAGTTAAGTTTACATATGGCACTTTTAGGTCATTTACTTTTTGTGTATCATATCATATGATTACGACACATGATCCTACATTTTTCTTTCTTTCACCTTAAATATATAAGCAATTTTTTTCTTGTACATTATGCAGGCCATTATATTCCAACTTTATCTTATATGAATTGTATAATTTAACCTTAATTTATTCTTACTCTCATATGAAAGGTTATTTTACGTTTTGTAGATGATTCTAGATACTTAATTCTATTGTGTGGATATTACACTTACAACATGCCTAAGGAATCATACGTTGCACAACTAGAGGAAAATCTATATTGAAGAAGGGAGATCTAGAAAAGTAGTGAGAAGGAATTGAATAGATTTTGGATACATGCATTGGAAAGAAGACTTGGGGGTTGTTCTTGAAACCATACTCAAGAAATAATTTTAGTGAACTTGTATGTCCTCCCTCTAATTAGCTTCATCAAAAAAATTATGCAAGTAATTTGGAGGAGAATATAAAAATATATGTTTGAAAAGACCAATGATCACATAGGAATATAAGTAAAGTATCTCATGGAACCATAAAGAAGGTACTAAAATATGCTTATTAAAGTACATATTAGGGTAGGTAGCAAGGTGCTTGTAATGTTTTCCCTAAATAGGGATATAAAAGAGTAGCCATTAATGCTAGCTAAAAGATCATGCAAGCACAAAAAGTATGAGATATTATAATGATAATTATGATAATCAATAAGAAAACATATAATGACCATATACATGTTTTTGATATATTAAGTAGGGAAGGGAGCTTGAACCCTTAAATAAAATTATAGTCTTAAATAAAAATATAGGAATTTCATAAAAAAAAAACACCAAAGGTTTATCACTAGGATAGACCAAACTAAGAAACAACACAAAAAACAACAAAATAAAGAGAGATAAAACACAACAAAGATAACCTAAAAAAAGGACCTCCAAACCTTATTCAAGGAACTAAGGGTCTAATCCCAACAAGAATCACCCATCAACTCATTTTTTATCTTCTTCTTGGTACCTTGTTGATCATCATCGAAATTCTAATTCTTATCCTTTTCTTGAGCTACAACTAAACCATAACAACACCTATGGAAAATTTTCTCATTACCCCATCAATTACTTTGAAAATACCATTAATAGATTTTTCTACCCTGACCAATCTATGTCGATAGAGTTTCATTGTGTCATACATGTTTTCCCATTTGGCCTCATAACTTTGATAGTCCCCAAGATTATCCTAAAACTTCTCAAGATTGTTCACTCTATTTTTTAGGTTAGCAATCTCAACATTGTACGTATCCAAAGGATCATCTTTGAAATCTTTCTACTCTTCCTCTTCACTCTTCTCTTTATCTGTATTTATATTCTCTTCGCAAAAGATATTTTTCTCCTCTTCTCCATAATAATCAAGAATATCCCTGAGAGAGACCAAAATAATAGGAGAGTGGGAAAAGTAATCATCAATATCATAATGAGAAGACAAGGAGGCAAAATCCTCAAAATGACAAGATTTCTTAGAATTGGACAAGGAATGAACATCCTCCTCTTTACCTTCCTCTACATTTTTCTTCTTATTAACATAAAAAATTTCACCCCAGCAACCACCCTCACAATCCTAGCAAACCTTCTCTCCCTCGAGGACACCACTTTGTCATCCCTAGTGACATCTTCATCCAAAACAGAAGTGATAGAGATAAGAATTATCTTGGTTGGGTTCTACTTAATAATTTCTTTCTTACCCTTAGGATTTTGTGCCTCCTTGTTTCTACTCTTATCTTTAAGAGATATTAAAATCTCTGCAGGGGCCAAATTAGGGTATCTCTTTCTTTTCTTCCCTTCCTAAAACTCAAACATAAAAGTCTTGAAAAAAATGGGGGGATCCTTCCTTTTGGAAGAGGGAGTAGAGTGGGAGAGTGTAGGGTTTTTTTCATCAAAGGTCTCCAAAGATGAATGATGCAGTTGAGGATGGGGGGTTTTGTTAAACAACCCATCCAAGCAAACATAACATAAAATTCATTCTCATAAATAAGAATCCAATGGAAAATATTTTTAAATGTTCAATTTCAACAACACATTGAGAAAATCAAATCCTCCTTGAAACAATCTACAAGTAAGAATGCCTTCAACTTTTACAAATATGATTTACAAAACTTAGAAATCAGCTACAGACATTATCAAAACAGCAGTAACATCACTTCTCCAACTTCTGAGCATGGAGAATGAGGCACCTGAATGCTCTCCTTTACACTTCTACTTTCCCTTTTCCTCTTTTTCCATCTCAAAACTTCTAAAACCCATCACATTTTGTCTACCTATACCCCCTAATCATCACGAATCATTTAAAACACCTTCTGGGTTTGGTGTGCCTCATTCTTATATTTCCAAATCATTTTGAAATTCTTGATTTCAATTTTGTATGAGAAATTTATACCATTTGTACTGAAATTGGTCCTCTCAAGTATGGCTCTGGTAATCTCCCTCTCCCAGTCAAACCTTCTGAATTCGCATGACTCCTTTCTTGGCATGAGTTTTTCTCTTCTTGGAATATGCATTCAATAGCCATTCAAAAAAAATCTTCCCACTCTCTCCACTTCCTCCACGCCTTGCATCCCCTTTTTTTCCACAAATACAAATTCATTTTTTTAATAGAGTTACAATTTACAACAAATGCCCACTCACAGGCTGGGTGTGGGATTTTTCCTTTTTGGAAAATAACAATTTGCAAACATTTTAAAATCAACTAATAACTAGATCAATTAATAAATTGATTTTCTTTTACAATCCCAACATCAAACCTTACTATGTTGGAGGAGTTGAAGATTTAATTAAATTGTGCCTACAAGAAAAACCAAGAAAAAACTCAAAAATTAAAATCAATATATTTTTTGATGTGCAGAATTGTTCGTGCACCCGGATGCTCCTCCATCAAACAACCCGAGTAAATGAAATGTTTCATGAGTGAGAACTCATGAACATTTGAATATCATGTGTTTGTTCATCATCCACCTTTCTTCCTTATCTACTTGAATTTTCTTCTTCTCCTTGTTCTAAAACGTCATGTCTCTCCCTTCCTTCATCTTTCCCCTCTTTCTTCCTCTCATGTAAGTCATCTTTCTATACCAAGTTTCATCTTCCCACTTCTCTTTATCATTCTTAACTTCTACATAGAAATCAACATTAACAAAATCATAAAAGTCAATAAATTCACTTTGCATATTCCCTTCACCTATTTATTCTTCACTTTCTTCTTCCTCTATTTTGTTTTCCTCCTTTCTTGCTGCAACATCCTTTTCAATATCCTCATAGCCTTCAATTTTAACCATATCACTTACATACAAATTAAATTCATCAAAAGATTCACAAGATGCAAATTTTACCTCACCTTTCAATGCCACAAATTTTGCTTCACCCGTTGTCAATGCAAGCCACTCCTTTTCAACTATTGCAATCTACATTATAATTCATCTTCTTTATTTTTTGCTACTCTTTCATGTCTTTCACTTAAGACATTTTTTATGCATTCTTCACATTGCTGCCCCAAATTATGAATCATCTCCACATCCTCATGAAGAAAAAACTTCGTTGCAACTTGACTATTCTCTATCTCTACAACTTCACCTTCTTCTTTTATGACAATACTATCCCTTACACTCATTTCGATATCCACAATTTCATTAAAATCCTTTGAAAGTAACATAACATCAAACTCATTTTCACAAATATCACATAAATAACCTTTTACCTGTGTATCTTCTTGCTTTTCTACTGTTGTCCCAACTTTTTCTTTTCGACTATCTGCTGCAATCTTGTTACTTTCTTCTTATACCTTCTCCATTGTACTCAAATGTGCCATTTTATTCAACATATTTATGTCTTTCCAAAGATAAATTGCTTCCCCCACTTTGCAGTCACTTACTTCAACATATTCTTTTATCTTTTCTTGACACAAATCAACATCAATATTTTTAAACAATACCTCTTTCTCAGCTACAAATTTATTCTTCTCTTCTTTATTATCCTCTTGCATGAGGATCCCTTCCTTTTTAGTGTCATATGTATGACACTCCACTATACCCCTTTCTTCACCTGCATCCAAAACAATATTAGCACATAAAATAGGGAATTCATCTCTTCCCACCTTCATTTCCTCTGTTACCTCTCCTTCAAACAAATGACTATCATGTGGGCTAATCCCACATGTTCTTCTTTCCATGTCACTTTCATCATAGGACTACAACTCTTCATTTTCTCTTTCTCCTTTTCGCTATCCTCTTTGTCAAATCTTTGTTTTTCCTCTTTCTTCTTTCACCCACATACACAAATTGATTTGCAAATACATTTTTGTTAGAAAAATAATGGGACTCCTTCACGCCCACATATTCCTCTTCAACTTTCTTATCTTTTTCCACTTCTACTGCTGCAATTTTGTTCTTCTTTTCTACATTCACAAATTTTTCAAGAAAGTAATATCTTTCCAAGGCTTCCACTCTAGCCTCAATCTTCTTTAATTCTTTAAAAACCCATTTTGTAAACCTCTTTTCTTTCCACTCTTCCATAGGTGAAATCCTCACAGGCCTTCTAATGACCCATCTTGTCCTCTTCTTCAAAGAAATCTTTAGAGACTTGCAAGTCCCTCTACAATTACAAGTCCTTGCAACAATCTCTCTTGCTTCAGGGTATCAACCCTCTACAGTCATAGGTCCCCCCTGCAACAAACTCACTCTTGCTTATCCTCTACCCAACAGATAGTTTTTGGAAGACACACTTCTCTCTCTTGCACCTTCTACCCAGCTTTAACCTCTACTAGATGATAAAGTCACAAGTCCTCTTTCATACCTGCAACAAAATTCACACTCACACATTCCAACAAACCCCAATCCTTCAATTTGTTTTTCTCAACACATATCCAAGAAAAATAACTTATTACTGCAACACATCCCAGCCAATCTTCCTGCTCTAATACTGTTTCATGCAATTGAGGATGGGGGGTTTTTTCAAACAACCCATCCAAGCATCCATAACATAAAATTCATTCTCATAAATAAGAATCCAATGGGAAATATTTTTAAATCTTCAATTTCAATGACACATTGAGAAAATCAAATCCTCCTTGAAACAATCTATAGGAAAAATGCCTTCAACTTTTATAAATATGATTTACAAAACTTAGAAATCAGCTACAGATATTATCAAAACAGCGGCAACATCACCTCTCCAACTTCTGAGCATGGCGAATGGGGCACCCAAATGCTCTCCTTTACACTTCTACTTGTCTTTTTCCTCTTTTTCCATCTCAAAACTTCTAAAACCCATCACATTCTATCTACCCATGCTCCCTAATTATCATGAATCATTTAAAACTCCTTCTGCGTTTGGTGTGCCTCGTTCTCATCTTTCTGAATCATTTTGAAATTCTTGATTTCAATTTTTTATGAGAAATTTATGCCATTTTTACTGAAACCGGTCCTCTCAAGTACAACTCTAGTAATCTCCCTCTCCCAGTCAAACCTTTTGAATCCCCATGACTCCTTTCTTGGCATGAGTTTTTCTCTTCTTGGAATATGCATTCAATAGCCATTCAAAAAAATTCTTCCCACCTCTCAACCCACTCTCTCCACTTCCTCCATGCCTTGCATCCCCTTTTTTTTCCACAAATGCAAATTCAATTTTTTTAATAGAGTTACAATTTACAACAAATGCCCACTCAAAGGTTGGGTGTGAGATTTTTCCTTTTTGGAAAACTACAATTTGTAAACATTTTTAAATCCACTAATAATTGAATCAATTAATAAATTGATTTTCTTTTACAATCCCAACATCAAACCTTACTGTGCTAGAGGAGTTGAAGATTTAATTAAATTGTGCATGCAAGAAAAATTAAGACAAAACTCAAAAATTAGAATTAATATATTTTTTGATGTGCAGGATTGTCCGTGCACTCGGATGCTCCTGCATCAATGAAGGGTTAGGATGGCCATCATTAAAATAAATTTTCTTTTTACCTTTTCCATCAGCACTAGGGTTTTTAACAAAGGGGCTAGCATGCAAAAGTTTCACAAGCAAGCTAGGGATTTTGGTAGAAGGAATAGCTTATAATTTCTTAACAAACATAGCAGGGTTAATTTCATTGGGATTACTAGTAAGAGATAAATTAAGACTACAATTATACAAGTAAAAATTAGACCCTAGTGCAAAGGAAGGTATGCACCCTTGCTAATGCACTTCTCCAAGAATGAAAGAAGAAAAAAAGGAAAGCTAATTATATTCCCATGCCAAAAATAGTCCAGTAGGGGGAATGATACCCATTGATAGTTCCAAACCTTCCCTCTAAAGTAAAATATTTAATGAGATGGTGGCTTACCATATGTCATGGCATCATAAGAGATTCCCTATTATAACCATTCTAGTGCCTTGAGACTAATTCCCCATGTTCCAAAAATGAGTCTATAAACTTCTCATAATTGATTTTACTTATCCTTTGGACTTAGCTCCCTCGTAGCTAATACCAATGGCTTGAGATATGAGCTACTCATCAACAACAAAATTTACACTCCCAATGGTGGCATGAACTTTCTTCCAAGAATTAATGAACTCGGCAATGAGAGAATCATCATAACCCTACATTACAAGAAAGAATTGGGTTTCTCCTCCCCATTAAAATATTTTTGAGCTCAACATTTTTCCTTAGTAAGATATAATTCATAGGCTCAACTCTTACTCTTTGTCCTCCAATTATAACTTTCAAACCAAAAGGAAAGAAGATGCAACCAAAAAGTGGGATGAAGAAGGAAATGCGGCAAAGGAAGGCACACAAACATAAGTTCTCATAGTGTTCGATAATAATAGCCACATTAACAAGAAATATATTAATAACACAAGTGTGGGACGAAAAAATCATTATTCTTCACCATGTATATAAAACTCTTGGAAAAATTTACATAAGATAAGATACAACTACGAAGAAATTATTAAAATATATGTTAGGATAGTTAAGATACTTAATGTTAATGCCCCCAAAATAATTGTCACAACTCAATAAATGAATAATGTAATATTCCATATGAGTACCCAAGTCTTTAATAAACGATGAGTTTATAAAGATTGAACTTATAATCATGCCTCCATGCAAAGAAATACTTAGGACCAAATCTTTAATTAAAAAAAGGTTAAAAACCATTGAACATTTTCTCTCACCACCTTGCAAAGAGTTTTTATACATATTACCCATTATTAAAAGGATTAATGATTCCCTAACAATCATTAGTTAAAATTCATTTAACTTTGGGTGACAAATCCCTTACTGTTGACCAATACCTCTAATTATGAAAATAAAGACCTAGAATAGCAAAAGAATCAGTAACCTTATTTCCTTCTCTGAAGGTATGACACACTTTTAAATTAGAAAATTTATGCATTAAGGATCTAAATTACTCAATATAACCACGAATATTCCAAGAAGGGGTATTGGACTTCTAGATTAAATCAATTTTCATATTTAAATCTCCTTCAATTTCAACTTTCTAAAAACCAAGAGAGAGAGAGCTCTCTTAGTCCCCACCAAATAGCTTGAGCTTCAGCCTCATTATTAGTACTACTATCAATGTTTCTAGCAAATCCTTCAATCATAAAACCATTATCATCTATGAATACACCACCCATAGTAGCTTGAATAGAGTTTCCTTTAGAGCACCCATCAAAATTTAATTTAAAAAATCCCTTCTAAGGCCTCTTCCACTTAGTATGCTTCCCAAGAAGATGTTTTATAAGATTAACTTTATCGAGGCTTTGAGAGATTCCCTACTTTTGACTATAATATAATTTAAGAATAGACAAAAAAAAATTAGAAGCACCAAACTTAGCCACATTCACATACTCCTAAATAGCATTCTTAATACTTTGAAACACCTGTTTACTATCTCTCTTCTTTTCTCTAAAGATTCTATTATTTCTTTCTTTCTAGATACCCCAAGAAATAAGAGGATGGGTTTGGTTCCAAATCTCTTGAATGATGATGTGCTTAAGAGGAGATTTATTGACCCAACTTGTAACAAAGCCATTGAATACAATTGGAAAGGTCTAATTAAATTCAAACTTTGTTAAAGACTCCTCCCAAACTTCCCTTGAAAAACTAAAATGAAAGAAAAGATTATTGATATATTCCCCATAAAAACAACACAAAATGCATCTATTATCAAGATAGAAACCATGTTTAATAAGGTTATCAAGAGTGAGGATTATGTTATGAGAAGAAACCCACCAAAAATAATTTAATTTAGGAATTAACCTATAATTTCATTTCAAACACCGATAAAAACTAGAAGATATTGAATCATTTAAGATAATGTTGTAAGAAGAAGACAGAGAAACAACCAAAGGCCTGGGGAGTCCAAACCAATTCATCCTTGCCAGAAGAGTTAAGAAAATTATAGTCCCCAATAACCTACAAAAATGGTAAGTAAGATCATGTCTTTCATTAACTTGAGAGTGAATTTTTTTCCACTTTGGAGTTTGGACAATCTAATCAATATAATCATTTAGTAGAGCTCCATTTAACCTTTTCATTTGTCCTATCGTACTTGATGGAACCCCTCAAAATTTTCTTTGGTTCCATTTAGAAATATTAAAATATTTGGCTTAGACCCTTGTTTTCAGGCTTAGGGTTATGTTCCTCATCATTTATTTAGGGTTTGTATTGTCAAAACCCTTCCAAATTAACCTCTGAGCATGAAAATCTTGACTAGCATTCTATTTTGTTGTTGACCTTCTGATGCAGGTTCCCAGTTGTCTAAATTATGACTCTTTCCATCAAACTCGTTATTTTACCAACCCTAAATGCTAATGAATACCGGTCGATGCCCATGGTCATTTTAAAATGTAATCCTTTGTGAAAATTTTGCCTAATTCTATGATCAGGTTTTAATATTTGCCTAGGGTTTTAATCTATATTCATATCCCTGACCATCGTCTACCTAGTAATGGCCCTCTTTTAAAAACTAACATTTGTGGAATGTGAAAATTTTGGTTATGAGATGACTGTTCAATCATCGTGGGAAAATCTTGACCATTCCCCCGCGCCCGCTCCATTTCATTCTTCATTAAAATAATCAAGCAGGCTAGTGAGTGGTTGTCGCGTTTCATATCCGGCAACGGGACCATTTCTTCCAAAGGGCCATCAGGCAAAGCTTAAAGAAATATCAACAACCGATATCACAACACTTGTCTTCATCTAGGTCGTTCCTCACACGCCTGTTTGTTCTATGTATTACGGTGAAGTAATCACATGGGCTAGCGGGCACTGGACACATGTTACCTTTATATGGTGGGCCTAATATCCTTTTGTGATCAAAAATCAGTACCAAAGGGAAATCTATGGTGGTTGTTGGGTGACGTGGTTTCATCTCGACCACTCCCCGCCACCCCGTGCAATTTTATTTGGTATTTATAATATGTCATGGGTTGGCTGGCGATTGACACCTGTCGCTTCATGGAGGGACCCGCCAGGATTTGGGATGGAAAATATTTTACAAAGAAAGAGATCAATGGTTGATGGTGGTTGATGGTGGCTGACATGGGTCAATCCTGACCTCTTCTTGCCATCCCATAAAGGGCTTACTTGTACTTCTTGTTTCTCAGCGGGTGAGCGGGCGACTGCCATGTGGACTATCTCAAGGGCTCCGATGGACTTTAGTGAAGACAAAGAGCTACTAAAATTTGGCCGAGGCGGCACTAAGATAAACATGGTGCCATATTAGAACTAATTCTTTTGGCACCTGTTCGGGATTTGGGAAATGCTTTTGATTGTGGCCATCAATTCTGTAAGAAGCTAGTATACGTGGGAAGGTGAAATTGAAGTAAGGCAGAGTACGGGCCAATATTCTGAGATTGAATCAAGATCACTCCTTGCTATCCTACTGTGACGAAATACAAGTGTATTAATTCCCACGGGTGAGTGGGTAAATATGACACAACAGGTTTTATCTAATGCTAAGTATGTGATTAAATGTGTAGACAGAGTAGATGTATATCCACTTGGGCTTTTCTAATTAGGAAAAGGCATCAATCGCATGCAAATTAAGCTTTGTCATGATTAATTACTCTGATGGTAAATATCTGTTGATTTATCTCAATATGTGATCAAAGGTTGAGGTTCAAAAATCAAGTAGCATGTTGTCAACTCACTCGCACAAGCTTTTCTTGAGTATTAATGGTTGGAACGCTTGCATGGCTAAATATAATGAGGATCGATGATCATATTTTTCTTCATAATTTGCAATCAAAAGTGGAGAATTAAGTTGAGTCTATGAACAGGTTGGAAAAGAATTTCTTTGATAGAAGGTTGTAGAGGTATCATGATAAACCTTTCCCTAGGTAAGTAGGTACTCGTACTTGCTCTTTTCAATTACGGGTATAATAGTTTATAGGTTTTAGAATCCTGGGGTGGTGAGGGTTTATATTCTATAATTTCTTTATAAGTTAATTGGAACTGTGGAGACTTGAGTTGTTTATTCATCAAGATTATTTTTAAGAGAAAACTTGTGAGGGTTTTTTCTACAAGTTTGGAGTCTACTTGTTCTTGTTCTGTTCATTGTGAAAATGAGTTAGCCAAATGATTCTATCAAACCAGTTTGAAGGTCTAGGAGACTGAGTTTGTTTGAGTCTGAAGACAATGCTCCTAAAAATAAAGTTGAGACACCTGGAGCTCCTAAAACACCAAAGGAGAAGAAAGCACACAAGAATTCTAAAAAGACTGTTGTCAGGAGCATGTTTAATTTGAGAGGCAGGACCATTTTAGAAGAACTGGTCAAGTTTAAGGGGAAGGAGTCGATTGTGCCTACAAAGAAAGCAAAGAAAAGAGACAAGTATCGTAAGGCTTACCTAGGGAGATAGTTCTCCCATTGAGTTTCCCGATAGCCCTTCTGATGGTGGAGGTGATACTAATACGGAGTACATCCATTTTCTCCTTTCCCTGGTGCCTTCTGGAGACTCTGACAAGGAAGCAATGATGGTTCCTCCAATTTCATCATGAACAAGGAGTTGGCGAGCATACTCTGATGCTGACAACTCAAAGTAGCATCCCCACCCTATTTTTTTTATGACACCATCGCCACTGCATCAGGATCGTCCCCTTCAGCATATCTATGGTTTTTTTGTTTTTAGTGCTGATGTGGAAATATTTTGGGTTGGTGTGTTGGAGAAGTGTTAGACTCCTTAACTTCGACGGCAGGTATGCTTTTTTTGGATGGTATATAAATTTTTGCTCTGGCTATGAATGGAGAATCTTCTTTGGTCAACAAGGACAAGGTGTTTTGGAGCTGCTACAACAACAAACTATGCCTTTTGGAAGGCTATCCGGTCTACTTCAACTGAATCATGCTCGAGTTTTTCTTTTGCTTTCCCCTACTCTAAAATGATTACATTTAACTAGTTGGGGAATATCTCGAACTCTGGTGAAATTAGTCATCAAATGAAATTGTAATTGTAATCTAGTCAGTTTCTTGGTGCTCCCTTGTTCTATAAAATGGATTTTAGGGCTGATTACAAGAGAGTATTTTGGGGTAGTGGGTTATCCAGGGGTCGGTAACAAAGGGACTATAAATAGCACTGAATAGTTCGGTGATAAGTCTTAGGTTCAAGTCTGTCAATATGTTTGTGTAATCTTAATGGTAACACTAGAAATATAGAATGGTAATAGCACAAGTTCAACACTGTTTTACTCTCCTATGTACTACTTTTATAGATTATGAATAAAATAATCAAGGTTATCTTATTTGTCTCTGTCAATTTTAGATGGATGTATGGTTCTATTCTTGTTTATTGATTCAAAGAATTAATGCAAACACTTGAATATGGCTATAAATTTATATTAGACCAGACACTAGGATGTTAGTAAGAAGTAAAAGGTTAGAACACAATGTTGAAATACTGTAATGCAGCAATTCAGGACTTCATATAATGTCATGTGTGAAAATTACTGTCAAATTATGTGGGTATTCACTATGTTCTAAGGATAAGGCATTGGACTAGGATAAGTAATTATGTTGTATTGTGTTGATTAACTCAGCCACTACCCATTCATTCAATTAAATTTTATGAAAATAGGTTATAATGTTATGTGGTTTTACCATTCTCATAAGTGAACTATGCTCGAGAAGTAGTCAACTTCTCATGACATGTTTTACTAGTTGAGCCTTCATACAAGAATAATTTGTGTACATCATGGTGTTATTGATATAAATAACAAAAGAATACTATCGTAACACTGCTAGGATTACCCTCCTAGGTTTCATAGATCCCAAAGAGTAGAAGGGCCTTAGTACCTTACTTGTGTGTTGTCCAATCCTTACCCTTGCTAATAATTGAATTATGGTAGATTCATAGGTAAGGGATAAGATTAAGTTTGGTTCATAAAAAATAACCAATAGTACTAAAAAATTGATGAAAATAATAAAAGGGGGGGTCATCCTGCCATTTATCTTCCTAGAAGTTGATTCTTTCCCATCCCCCCTCTTTCATTTTAGCCCTCATTTTAATAAAATCTTGATTTTCAGTAGACTTCCAAATTACAAAACCTCTAGGAGGACTTTCAATTGAAAGGAAACATCTTTGATCATTGTTTTCAAGATACTTGCACCTAAACTAATGCCCAATCCTTATTACTTACTAAAATATTCCAACCCACTTTTGATAGAAGAACTTTATTAAAATTTGGAAGTCTCCTAATCCCCAAACTTCCATTCCTCTTGGTGTTACAAACTATTTCCCAATTAGCAAGAGAAATTATGTTGTTTTCTTCCATTCTTGTCCAAAGGATTTTTTTTTGAATTTTCCCAACTCTTTCAACCATAAAAGTAGGATTTTTAAATAGAGAGACATAATAAATATGAATATTTTGTAAGGAGGATTTAAGAATCTGATATTTTCATGCTCAATTAGAAGTTTCCCTTTCCAACCATCCAAATTCCTCTAAACTCTTTCAAAAATACCATTCCAATAACTATGAGTTAAATTCTTAGTGGATAGAGTAAGACTTGGGTAAGTGGCATGAAGATTTTCCTTTTGACCTCCCATAATTTTAATGATCTTATTTTGAAGGATAACATTAGTATAAAAATAAATATAAGACACTCTTATTATAGTTAATGTGCTGACCAAAAGCATTAGCATACATGTTCAATAAAAATTTCCACTACCTTGCTTCAATAACAAATGAGGACCAAAGAGAATGTTATCATCCACAATTTTTTAATTTGACGAAGGAGGTAAAGAAAAGGTAGCCTTAAACCTAGTGAGAACTCTAGAAGCAATTAACTTTTCTATATTCCTACCCAAGTCCTTAGCAACAATAATAAAAAGGTAGGGGTTTATAAGATCCCCTTGTGTAAGACCCCCACTACTGCTAAAGAATCCTCTTGAGATGCCATTAACAAGAACAAAGACTTGGGAGTAGAAACAAACTCTTTTCTAATGTACAAAATTCTCACCTTAAATCTAAATTTTTTAAGAACAATAAATAAAAATGACCAAGAGACTGTCATAATCATTAGAAATATCAAGTTTTAGGATCATACTTAGTTTCTTATTATTATCCATTGAGTGTAAGATCTCATGAGTGGATAGATCAACATCGAGAATCTATCTTCCAAGAAAAACCCTTTTTGATTCTAAGAAATAAGATGATATAAAAAAGGTTTGATTCTAGATAGAAAACTAACATTGAGTAAATCTTATATATAGCATTATAGAGACATATAGGTCTAAAGTCAAAGAAGGTAATCACATCTTCCTTTTTAGAAACCAGCACAATGAAGGTAGTATTAATTTGTTTCAAGATTTCAAAAGACTTGAAAAAATATCTCGCAACAGCAATAAGGTCATGATTGATAATATCCCAAGAATTCTGAAAGAAGGAAGGATGGTAACCATTTGGTCCTAGGGTCATTGGTCCATTTATTTTGTGGTAAGAAGTAATTTGGTTATGAGTAGAGTAATAATAGGATTTATTAACTTTAAAATTTTAAATAGGATTATGTATTCATCATATGCTCTCACCTTGCCCTTGTGGATCTTGGTTATCATAAAATGAAAACTAATCTTTGAATCTAAATTAATTTAATTTTTAGTCTATTTTGGGAATGTTTTATAACTAATGTTTTCTTCAAGACTAATTACTATTTACTTTCAAAGTAATATGCATTAAATTAAGTTGCTTGAAATTTGTATTTATTTTCAAGCAATTGAGTGTTAGTAAGTTATATTTGCAAGTAATTTAAAGTGTTTAGAATAGTTTAACCATATTTTCAAAAGAAATTAATAATATGTAAAATTATTTGGTATCTATTTAAATAGTTTAAATTACATGTATTTTTAAAGGAATTAATATTTGTAAAGGTAATCTTCAAACGCTTAGAGTAACTTATGTGCATTAGTAATAGTTTTGATTAATGGGGAAAAACAGGTTTTGAAGGGACCCAAAACCCTTTAACAAACAGGTTTTGAAGGGACCCAAAACCCTATAACAAATAGGTTTTGTAGGGACCCAAAACCCTATTAAAGAAAGAAATCTGCCAAAAGATTAACACAGACAACTAGGAACCAGACAACAACATATCTTCAAATAATGGTCAATACTATCCAAATCTGCAACAAACCTCAAACCAACAGGAAAAGTGGGGACCTAAAACCAAACAAAACAAAACACAACTTGAAATAGTCATGCAATAGTAATCAAATGGCTAGGAAAGCCAACTTATGAGCCAAAAACAACATCGTTCTTGATGATGAAGACCAACCACATGATCCAACTATCCTCTCCACATCTATAGGAGAAGAAACCAATCACAACCTTGCTACAACAACCACAAGTCTCTTGCAAACCCACGCTCCACCTCAATAGGAATGGGATCTACCTCAATGGGAGCTACAAGAGAGAGTTGTTAGCCTCATAACACACCTCCACCACAAAAGGAGAGGACTCCACCTCCATATAAGAGGTATCCACCTCAAAAGAAGACTCAATATTCAAAGAGAAGGAAAAAATTATAGTAAAAAGGGTGAACCTAGCTTCCATAAGCAGCATAAGCACTTGGGTCTTCAACATAAACTCTAAATACCACCTAGCCAGCAACAAAACAAAAGAAACCAAGGAATCCAAAGCAACCATGGACAACTTTAGTAGAAGAATCTCATCTGAACCACTCTACTCCAGCACCACCTCAAAAGAAAGGAACTTCTCATAAATAAAGGAAGCAAAGTCACCCTTAAGCTCCATGAAAATCTAGATCTTGAAATCGATCTTTGGATACAACCCAACCAAGAGAACATACTCTAAGAACAAAAGATAAATTCCCTCTGAAATAAACACAAACCCCTTCAACTGAGAAAGCATTATAAACCAAGAGGGTATCCAAACCGCCCAAACTATTAGGGGACTTCCTTTTCCCTCCAAACTAACACTTCCAGCAGTAGTAGGGAGGGAAAATAACCACTCCACAATAGCCTCCATAGCAAGAAAATATTTAAAGACCAACCTCTTGAGGCTCACCATACCCATGACTTCCATAAGTAGTCAGGGGTGCTATGAAAGTTGAGCACCAGAGGGAAAAATCCCACCCCTCAACCATAAAAGACAATCTCAACAAGTAAAAAACCATTCATTACACCAACATATGGGAGTCACAGAAAGCAAATGAAAACTCATCAACCTAAATTGGTCAAGCACAATGGAGGTTCCAAAAACCACAGAACCCCACAAGCCACATCAGGTGCTAGAGCAACCAACACAAACCAAAAAAAGAAGCACATCCCCTTTGCAAGAAATGGCAAAGAGAATAGACCCAACTGTGATAACTTTCGCTCCATTAGAAAGAATAGAGCAGCTCAGAAACATTACATAGGGCAGAAAAGAAGCTCATGCCAAAATAATCTCACACTCTCATCACACAATAAAAGCCTCTTTCGGCCACAAAAGATACCAAGAATGGTCAAATGCAAATAGAGGAAACAAAGTGACAACATCAGCACTGCCAACCAAGCACAAAGGACATCAAGGAAAATGACCACCAACTTCTAGTGTAGGGAGAAAAGACCACAAAACCCAGGAAAACAAAAATCTACATCATCATCCTTAGAATCTGACCGTCCATCTCCATCTCCATCAGATGATTTTGAAACTCCAGCTCCGCTCCTCTTCCCACCCACGTGCTCCATTATCGATTTGTGATGTTATGCATGTGATACATTAGTAATTCTTAAACTTCAATTACAAATTTAATTTTAAAATATTCAATAGTTTGAGTTTATTTCGAAAAGACTTGTATTCATTAAGTTATATTTGCAAAGGTAAAATTCTCAAGGTACTTTAAAAAGTTTAGGTTTTACACATAAGTAGTCCTTAAAATATTTTAGTAGTTTTAGTTTATTTTGAAAGAAAGAAATATTTTAAATTTATGTTATATTTACAAAATAATTCTCGAAGTATTTTAGATAGTTTAAGTTATCCAAGTAATATTTGCAAAGTAATTCTTCTAGATTTTTAATAGTTTAATTATTTGCAAAGATAAAAGCTATTAGTTAATTTCATATTTAGTATGGTTAATTAAGGAAATGAGTTTAGAAGGTAATTTTAATTTGTTTTTGATAAAGGATAAAACAGGTTTTATAGGGACCTAAAACCATAGAGTTGACAAAGAGTAAGAATAAGCATTAAAGTCACCAAAGACAAAAAGGCTACATCAAAATAAAGCCCAAGAAACATAGCAGCCACCAACCCAAGGCCAACAAGGGCCACCAAAAGACCAAAAAAACCAGAAGAAACCCCAGCTAACCTAAGAACTTAAGAGCTTCAGTAGCCTCTGCTTCAAGATTGTGCATATCCTGAATGCCCTTCTTCAAAACCTGAACCATCTGGGGCATAGGAGAAGTCTTCCTCTTCATACTGGCTCTTGTCCACTTGGAAATACCAGCATCCTTAGTATTGTTCTTGTCCTTATCCGCAACCAAATCCACAACCAGAGAACCTTTTTGGGAGTTCTCTAGTTTCTCAGACATTGCACTAATGATGATGGCATTATGTTTCGCCATTATGTGATTTTGCTCCATAATAGTTCTCATAGTGTTTTTCATTTTACCTATTTCATCTTCCAGAAATTTGAATTTTCCTTCATTTTCCTCGGCCTCCGTTCTCATTCCATCCTCCTTCCTCCCACACTCCACAGTTATAAGGGAGCTAAGTTTACCTTCCAACTCCTCCAGCTTGCCATTGAGGGCTCTATTTCTGAGATTAAGGTCTTTAATTTCATGAGAAGCCCATTTCATTATTCTGGAGTAATCCATAACACCATTCTTGGCAATCGCCAGGATATCCCCAAGAAACTCACAATCTGGTTTAAAATAGTGGTCCTCAAGGTTTAGGTCTCTGGGGAATTTCAGCCTATTTTTTCTGTCCAAAGCAAGGAAGGATGGGTGAGAGTTTTGGCTAGCATTAGGGGCCTCCGAAAAGTCCTCCTGGGAATCCTTAGAGTAAGAAACCAGTTTGTTAATAGGGGACTCTTTTTGGGAGGGCTTGACATTCTTACCAAGGTGGTTGGGGTTTTTAGCTTTTAGAACAGAGCAGTTGGGATTTTTGGCAACACTAGGAATCATAGGCAGGGGAATACCCTGTCGGGTTTTCTTACCAAAATTAGGGGTCAGGGGACTTTCAACATTCCACTCAGGGTCAAGCTCCTTACCCTCCTCTGAAACACTATCCTCAGTATCCTCATCATCTGAGGGTGAGGCCAAGATAGAGTTGGATATGGCTGGCATATTTTGAAGGTAATTTTAATTTGTTAATTTAGTTTATTTTCAACAATTAACATTGGATAGATTTATTTCAATTCTTAAACAATTAGTATTACAAAATAATTAGCTTATGTTCTATTTCAATAATTAGTACTAGTTTAACTTAGTTTCAAAAGTAACTGATTTTCAAAGGAAAATAGAATTAGATAAGTTTATCTATGCAAAAGTAATTAGTGTTTATTTTGGTATTAGAAAATTTTACTTTTAATTTTAACATTTATTTGTATGCAATCCATATGTTTCTTATTTTAGATAAACAACTTTAAACAAGATTGAAACCAAAAACTAGCAGTGTTCGGTATCAATGGTGCATCTGGCTCACGTTTACGGGTAATGTTGTTGCGCTTGAGCTGCTGCATATATAGCCTAATATAGCTGCAACAATGGTGTCTATGGCATCATCCCTTTAAATCACCAAGGAGAAATAAGGGACATCCTGGTAATTTAAAATCCAAGGGATGGGTAATCTCTCTTGGATCGATAATCTAATAAGATAATTTCAAATAAACAAAAAAAATTGCTAGTTCAAACCTAGTAAACCCCACTATAAGATTCGATGGAATTTATTTAATATTGTTATGTTAATTAAAAGGTAATTTTATCTCAAACAGGTTCAAGAGAGATGCTATTTTAAGAGCTAGGTTTTAGATTTTTAGGAAACAAGTGATAGTCATGAAGATTATTTACATATTTTTTATTGCTTTTCGTCATGTGTAGTAGTTGCAGAGGAACTATCTGGGGAAAAGAGGCCCTAGAAAGGGCTACATACCCACATAACAATTCACATCAAACTTAGATTAGAAATCAAAACTACATATTTTATGCCTTGATCCCATTTGGAAGCAGGGTATGTAGGCAGTTTGGGAAATGAATGATATTCACTGTACCTCAAGCATTTGGGGATGGGCCTTAGGGAAAATTTATGATAATGATAAATTAAAATATAATTTAATTATTCAAGACAATTGTTTGGTCGAAAGGGGGCTAAAAATATCTAACATAAAGTTAAGATAAAATACATTCTTTGTATACTCGGAAGAAATCCCAAATAGATTCACTTGACTCCCCAAGGCCTTAGGCTGAATTATGAGGCGAGACTCAAGCTACTTATTTATTTTTATATACTTCTAAAGAAAACAATCTTGATGCACTTCCAAGGGGAGTGTATTCTTTAGTGAGTGACTCAGGACCCAAATGTTCCCAATGAGTCTAAGCCTCTGGCCATAGCACATTCCTATCCTTTATAGATAGATGCCTACCTTGTTTGGGTAGATACCTATCTCGGATGGATAAACGAACTCCTGTCCTGTATGGAAATATGCCCAACCCATATTATTGGATGGCTATCCCAAATGGATGGATGCCTATCCTGTATGGATGGAAGTACCTGAGTATACAATTGAATAAACACATAATAAGATAATAATCATGAACAAAGAAAGAAAAAAATCAATGGTAAATTTTGGGTTAATAGTTTGGATCATTACATGTGGTATCAGAGCAAGGTTCGAAAGCTAGGCCTTAAGCCTACTATGACTTGTGTAAATTAAAAGTGCATAATATTTTTGAACTACAAATTGAAATTTTGTGAAACTTTTTTTTTGGTTGATCACCTTATTGTGTTTTATTCTTGTTTATTGTGTATATTAGCTATTGTTAGTGTGAATAAGTCTTGTACCTAGTTAATTCTTTTACTAGGGACTTAGGGGCCTTAATTCACATGTTAAGTTTACTTAGGATAAAAGATTCTTTCTAGAAGTCTTAGTTGTCTTATCTAGACAAGTCATAGTTGTCATATCTAGACTTTACTTTTTTCTAGGTAGTTATATATGAGTTAGTTGTCTCATGTGATAGGATTAAGACACGTGTCGTGATCTTGTCTTATCCTATCTCTCATACTTTCCTTTATAAGCAAGGCATCTTTAGCACATTTTGCATTGTAATGTAAGTATTGTATCATATTGTAATTCTTGTTTGGTGAATAACATCTTCCGTTGTTGCTTCTCTCTATCTCTTGTGGAGGTTATTTGGTGTTGCAGATTAAAGATCTTGGTTGCTCACTTCAACATGGTATCAAAGCTTTGAATCTTGCAAGCCACTTTCATTTTTTTTAGAGTTTCTACCATCAAGTTTTCTATTGTGATTTGAGTTTCTTGTGTGATCTTGCAAACTCCTCGTATGCTCTTCTCTTGTGTTTCAATACGATCTTAAGAATCAAAAAGGGTTTGCAAAGATTTTTTAATCCTATATTACATGTATGTATTTTGGTGAGATCTAGTGATTGCGGCACTTTTGGCTATAATAGCAGTATTTTAGGCTGTCTTGTTGTGTTCAGGAGGCTCAAGAAAGTCAAATTTGGCTTTTGTTTCACTCAATTTGGTCACCATTTGCAACCTTGGCAAACAAGAGTTTGGAGCTTAGATCTGGTGAACAGCTCTTTCTAGGAGCTTTTTTGGGAAAAAATAACCTTACCACTGCGTCTAGGTGGCCGTTTATGAGAATTTTGATATATAATTTTCCTATATTTGGAAAAAGTTGTTTTTGGAGCAAAAAAAATTTACCCGGGAGGTCGTATAGCCCCCCAAGTCGGAGGTACAATTTGTAGAAAATATTATTTAAAAATAATTTTCTTCCCTTTTAATATTTCAAGCTTTTTTGCAAATTGTATCGGTTTTTTATAATAAAAAAATCATGCTATATACAAAAAAAAATTTTACGGAGGGGGGGGCAAGGGCATTATTTTTTTTTTGCAGACTATACACACCGTACTACAAAACGGAGTACCTATTGTCGGATTTATGCAGATTTTGTCAATTTTTTGATTGACATCACCTCCTGCCACCGGCTTCCATGCTCCCGTTAGCTTCCATTGGTCGGGAACATGCAAAGTTCGTTGGATGGTTAATAGTCTACGGGTTGCTTTCTTTAGGTGGCTGCTAAGCGGCTTTAAGCCTCCACCGGGCTCCCCCTTAGCCGCTAGCGGTAGCGGTTAGAAAACCACCCAAGGTTCTTCAAATAGACTGCCAACAGTCAACAGATTGACCACCAAGTGGGCAGGTCCCCTTCCAAGCCATTAGGGTTGAGTTTACTGCCAAATAAGACTATTACATGTAACCAGTCCTGAGGTAACTGCTAGCGGTTTCAATAACAACTAGATTTTTTTGCTCCATTTTAGTGCCTGGTCACATCGAAAACCATTGGCTAGCCCCCGAGGGCTAAATTTTTGCACCCAATTAGTGATGACTTTTGCCCCTATTTAGTCCAAGTGAAGGTGCTTAAAATAGGTCTTTTTTCAATTTTGCATAACTTTTTGCCACGATGTTGGATTTTCGAAAATGAGATATTGTCGAAAAGCTAGTTCGACGAAATTCGTAGTGTTGCAAGTGATTTTTCTAGATTTTGATAGTTTTTTCCAATTTTTTCAGCCTGAAGGTACAGGTGCATTTATTGCTTGTAATTGACATAGCTTTTGCATACAAAGTCAAAATTTGGCAAACTTTTTTTTGAAATTGCTCAAAAAATTACAAGGAATCTGTTTGTAACCTTCTTTTTTAGTTTTGGAAAGCTCTTTTTTCTAAAAATTGTAAAAATCACCGTTGTTTTAAACGGTTGATTTGAGTTTCACACTTGTATAAATTGCAAAATTTATTTATTGCAATTTGTTGAGGGGTTGTAGATTGAGTTTTAATACATTTTGGGGAGGTGAAAAGCATAATTTAAGTGTCATATTGTCTTCTTTATTTTGGTGTTCATGGCAGATCTAAGGAAAATTAAACCACTCACTCCACACAATTATCATACATGGAAGCTAAAAATGACTCAATTGTTACAATTTAAGGGTCTATGGCCAATGTTAGATGTAGAACAACCTGATTTCACAAGGGATTATGAAAAAAAAAATCATAGATGTAAAATGGATGAAGTAAAAGGGCTCATTTCCTTACATGTATCTGATAACTTGTTTCATATTTCGGAGTGTAAAACACCTAAGAATGTTTGGGATAAACTTGAGTAATTGTATGGTAAAACAAATCAATTCAGAGTCTTACAACTTCAAGCAGATCTACAATCACTCTCTCCAGATGCATTTCCTTCTATTCAGGATTTCCTTGCACAATTCAAGTTGATTTTGTCATAGTTGAAAGGATGTGGACATCATAAATCTAGTGATGAATGTATCTTCTTGATTCTGCCCAAGTTAAGAGGCCCTTACCAAGTGTTTTCTTCTACTTTATATTCAACTATGGATGCCATGTGGAAAGATTATAAAATTCCTTCTTTTGAGTTGTTTTGTGAGTGCCTTACTAGGGAGGAGGCCAAGTTGATTCAGTTGGATGCACTACCTAGTTCTAAGAATCATGCTCTAATGGCTCAATCATCCAAGGGTAAAGGAAAGATTATGAAGAAGCCCAAGACATAACCATCTTCAGGTAGTGATATTTCCTCCAAACCGAAGACAAATAACAATCAGAAGTCCACTCCATTGTTGGAATCAAGCAACACTAAGAGGGGGGGTGAAACAGTGTTGTGTAATTTTTAGCTTTATTAATCTGATCAACAAAGTACTGATAACATTCAACAAAAATAAATATGCATAAACATAAAGTAAGCAACCACAACACCATAACACAAGGATTTTTACGTGGAAACCCTGTTAGGGGAAAAACCATGGTGGATGACCAATCCACAATATAATCTAAGTATACTCAAAGGAATGATTACAAAATGGGAATGCACTTGCATTCAGGCACACTACCTAGAGCTCACTGCTCAAAATAAGAAAGGCTCACTGCCTTACAAAAGTTTGGAATACTTCTAAGGATTTGAACTGAGAAATTAGCATCTACAAATGCTTGGTTACAATTCTGATTAAGCTCAACAATCGGATTCTGCTCCTTCAGACTGATTATGCTCTTCACTCTACTCTACCTTAATTCATTTCACAAAAATCCTTAATGCACAAGTGAAACTGTGCTTAATCACTTTCCTGATCTTTTGATATTCGCAACATACATCAACTCACATTGAACACACATCAAAATGATATAATCGATCACTTATATATATCTGCTACAAGAGATTTGAATGCTTTAGGTCGGCTTCAACAAAACAAGAAATATTCATGAACTGTCAAATTTAAATCATCAAAATATTCAATGTGAATCCACAAGAGTCGACCACAGCATAGTGACGACCCAAATTAAGATGCACGAACACAAAAACATTTAAACAATAACTCCTCATATATTCGCAACACATGATATTCACAAAGTCGGCCTTTAAACACTGACAAACAAAAAATTAGACAACCAGACCTCCTAGCTTTCACCCAAATTGATATGAGGCACCAATATTTTCAGATAACACATATTATGCATCGAGCAATACTCCCTTGAGATCCACAATGCAAAATAACAACAAAAAATCTGCATATGAATCGAAGAACACGAAGTTTGTGGATGCTCTGTTCTAACTTAGATAAACATTGATCTTCAATTTGTCTGCCAATATGAGCAAATTGCAATGTGTGGATCGACTATTTGACAAGGTTTTTCATCAATGAAAACACCATAAAGCACGTACAGTGTCTCTTGCCAACAATCTCCCCCTTTGCCTTTGATGGCAACACTTAGTGAAAAATGACTAAGTGTTGGATCAGTACCAACAAAAATACACTACCAACCAAAAATCCAAAAATATCTTCAAAACTACAACTCCCCCTTAGATGAATATACATTTTTCACTGTTCTACTCTCCCCCTTTGACATCAATGGCAAATATAGGGAATCTGCATACAGAAACTCAAAAAAAACTTCAGGCTGCATGAGTACAATAATTTACAAAAATTTGAAAATGTCTGCAAAATTTGTTTTCAACAAGTGCAAGCTTGAGTCCCAACACTTCTTAAGACTCTCCAGAATAGTTATATGACCACAAAGCAAATAAGATTGCATCTCAACAGTTTCCATGTTTGCAGGGTCACTCATGCTAAAGCATCTTGCGCTTCCTTCAAAGCACTCAACATAGTTTCCATTTTTGGACCAATTAAACCTCTGAGTTCACAGACTCTTCCCATAATTTTGTCATTTTCATGCTTCAGACTCTTTATTTTGTCAAGTAAAGAGATAACTTGACCTTCTTGCATTCCAACATAAATAGTTAAAGGATCAAAACCATCAGAAATAGCAGCTAACTTTTTCTCATGATCCTTAACCTTCTTCTCATTTTCCTCAGTAAGTTTTGACAAAGACAAGCATGACTTATAAAATTTTCCACCTTCATATAGAGCATTATGAACATTCTTCACACAGGTAGCTAATAGAGATTTATCTCTAGCTATCATACCTTTCAGACTACTAAACCTTTTGACATCAAACTCCTAAACTTTGACCAAAGCTAACTTCTCAAGTGACTCAAAATGAGTACTTACCGAATTTATAAGTCTCTTCATCTCACTGAAGGAGGAACCAAATTGATCCTTGACATGATTAGGCATGATCCTCTACAGAATACTAGATGCAAGATTCAACAATTCACTGTCCTTAATGTGGGATTTCAGAATTTCTTCCCTAGCCTTAGCTTGTGCAAATGATGCAACTTTCATTTTCTGAATTAGGGATAAAGTAGATAAATGAATAGGGGCATCTCCCAACTCAAGATAAAAATCTTCCTTTTGCTCATCCAAAAATCTCTTCACTATCTCTACAGTGTCTCTTGCTTCCACTAGAATTTCCTTGACTTCAGCCTTCTTTTCTTCAACTTCTGGTTCTTTGGTAACTATTTCTTGATTGCCTTTAGGAGCTTCAACTTCTTCATTTGGCATATCCTTTCCTTTAGCTAATACAACCTTAGGAGATTTAGTCTCCATAGGTACTTCTTTATTATCCACATCAAGAGGAATCTGAATATCCTCAGTATCTACATTCACCTCCTCATTTACTAGATTAGATACAATATCTTCAACATTCACTTCTTCAACATTGATCTTGTTCTTTGACGAAAATTCTTCCAATATTTCTTGGTTTCATCAACAACAACATCAGTTTCACCAATCATAAGTTTGTTCACCCTTGCTTTGCTTTTAAATTCCTTCTTGGCTTTGTTCAGGAGTGACTTCATCTCCTCAATAGAAATTTCTGGACATAAGTCTGCAAGATTTTTCTTTCTCATATGCTCTTCTTCTATCCTAGCACTTACTCTTCTCATCTCCAAAACCTCATATAGACTCTTAGGTAAACCAAACATAATTTCAATAAGAAATTTATTGAAAATATTCATATGTTTTATTGTTTCCTCCTCAAGAATTCTTTGTCCTGATTCATCAAAAATTTCATACCATTTGTAGAGGGGCTTGAGGTTTCCATCCTTGACAACAACATTCTCAACTTCTTCAACTGCCATACCTGGTTTGTCAAATTTTTCCTTCTTCTTTGCATTTTCTTCTTCACCGAAAGATTTTCTCTTGGTTACCTTTGTAGCCTGAGTGTCAGTAGCCTTTATTTCTTCCACACCTTCATCTGACTCAATCTCCTCACTTTCTGACATGACTTCATAGGTTCTTGTGCTCTTGTTCTTCTTCCTCTTACCGGAACCCTTGTCTTAAGCTTTTGAAAGGGCTAACTTCTCTACATGACCGGATAGGGGTACAAAACTCCTTGTTGCTCTAGTTCGAGTAGAGGATGTTGTCGGACTAGCAAATTCAATTTTAGCTTCTTTCCCTTTTTCAGCATCTGCTTGTTCTCTCTTCCTTTTGGCTTCTCTTACTGCTTTTGCGGATATTCCCATACTTTCTACAAAGACTTCCACTTCTTTCCTTACTCCTCTGACTATCTTTGGCTTCTTTAATTTCTCATGGACTTGCATGCTCTTTTTTGCATAAGTTCCAAACCTTTCTTCAAATGAATCCAAAGGTTTACTCAACAGATGTTGTGCATATAGCTCCAAGATTCCTTCCTTGACTTCATATCCCATTAGCATAATCCAAACGGTTCTGGGATCAGCTGCTTCCATTAAGCATTGATCAATATCCACCATAAAACAAATTGTTTCCTTGTAATTCTCAACAATAGAAGTAGGAATCCTTTCCCTTGCTTGCATTTCATTCTAAAAGTTCTTGAGATATCCCCAGATTGTAGTTTTCCTAACTTGACTATCACCAAAATTGAATAACATGTCTCTAATTTGAACACCAACAGGGTTATCACTTTTTTTCCAGACCACTTTCCTGACTCTCAAACTTCATTCGTGAAATAGAAGAATAAACACAATAGCAAATTACTGTATTTAAAAGAATTCTTCTTGTCTTTCTTTATCTTCACAAGATTCTCCATGAGCTGACTTCGAAGCAATTTGCACAAGTCATATTTTTCATTCTCCCTAACCATCTGATAAGTTGCATATATGGCAGTACCAGATACAGAATTTTCTCTACTGGAGTGATATATCTTATAACCAATGACCATCGAGGAAAATTTGACATCCACATCGGTGATGTTATCAATTGTCATTGCTCTTCTGTCAAATGTCAAACTAGTCGCATATGTGACTGTCTGATTCTTTACTGACTTCAAAATAGGAAAACCACCGAAAGAATTTAGACCTATAACAGCTCTTATAGCTTCTTTCATTATCTTGAAAGGTTGATTCAACCACATAAATTCTGCATGGACTCGACTCAAGATATACCTGACCCATTCGCTTTCATCGAACACGAATAATTTAACAAACTGCATGAATTTATTCTCCTCTAGGATTTTGAATTTAGGCTTGACATATAAATATTCTCCAACAATGTGTTTGGAATATAGATTCAGCAACTGTGAGCTTCCTAGCTCCTCAATATTAGCATGAACATATGCCCTAATATCTTCAATGTGTAAAACTTCGTACGACACAGACAAAAATGCACCTAAGGGCTCGGTCTCAACAGACTTGAAAGGCTGCCATTTAAATTTTGTACAGGGTCTATCCTTCACTTCAACCACCAATGGAGTAGCTATTTCAACAAATTCACAGGTTTACAAGATTTCCCAATAAATACCTTTTTTTAGGAGTAGGGTTTGAGCTTCGAATCGCCTTCACACTTGAATTATCCCAAATTTCGCAAAAGTTTGCTTCAGAGCTAAAAGACTTCTTTTTCTCAAAGTGCAAAGTGACAAATAAAAGATAGAAATGACCTTTTCATCACTCGCATACCTAACTTTTTGACATAATAAATGCTTTTTCCCTAACTCATCTGGATACCCTATTTTCATATACTGTGAAAGATATCTTATGCGGACCTTCAATTCTACATAAGTACTCTCTCCAATTTTTCAACAGCATATGTGGATCACTAATGCAATCACTGAACTCATCCACATCTCGGTGTCAATCACCGGTAGGGCATTTGAAATATTTTCTTAACAGATCCCCCTAGCCTAAAATCCTAAAAACTAATTCCTAGAGGAATTACCAGAAGTTGATTCTGGTGCTGCCTCATTTTCTACAATAGAGGGACTCTTCTTTACCCAAGTTTTCTTCATCTGCTTTCTGATCTAATCTGTAGTAGCCTACCCTTTTCCTTTTACATCCTTTTGCATGTTTCTTCTTTGATTTACCATACCTCCTCTACAAAATCTAGCAATATGACCGGTTTTGTTACAATTGTATCACACCACATTTATTTGTCCAGACTAGTTGTTCCATTGATTTTCTCTCAATCTACATTGATTAGAAATATGGCAAAATCTATTGCATGTATAACATCTGACATCTCTATGAAAGTTGTTCACTACATTTATGCATTCATTTGACTTATGACCATACTTGTTATAGTTAAAGCAGTGACCATAGAATGATGGACCATTTGAATTCATTCTACTTTTGCATTGAGTTTCCATATGACCAAATTTATTGTAAGTAAAACAATAACCATTGAACCTTTGAGCATTAGGTTGTCTTAACAGATACCTTCTAGTGTTGTTCATTTGATTTCCTTGTTTGAATCTCCTTTGTCCAAAACCGGAGCTTTCACCTTCCTCATATCCAAGACCCGCTTGTCACCAGCAGTCCTCTGACCTTTAATCAATTCATCAAGCTTAGCTAAGCTAACCTTGAACTTCTCCTTGTACTCATTTGTAGTAGCAAGTTCATCTCTGAGATCAACAATGTGCTTTTCAAGTTCTTCCTCATTGTGTTTGGTTTGTTCTAACTCCTCTTCCAACTGAATGAATCCATCAGTAATTCAGCTACATTCTTCATATTTCTCTTTCAGGGATTGGGAAATCTTTTCTTCATTCTTATTTCTATCTTCAATCTCCTTAGTCATTCTTATCATAATAGATTCCATCTCATGCTTCAGAACTGTATTCTCTCTAGCAAACTTTCCACATTCTTTTGTCTTTTCCTTCAGGGCTTGACTCAATTGTTCATCTTCAATGCGCTTACTATCATCCTGCTTGATCTGATCACAGAGTTCCCTTCTCTTTTCCCTAGACTTATTGATTTTCTCTTCCAATGACTCAAGGAATCTCTCAGCATTCAGAAGATTTTTTGTCAATTCCCAGACATCAGATTTTGACTGATCAAGATCATCTAGGGCCACCATAAGTTGTTGTTGAAGACTGCTTGAATCCATTGAAACACTTTCCAAGATCTTCCCCAAGTTGTTAAACTTCTTTCGAGGGCCAAATCTCTTATACCAATTGTTGGAATCAAGCAACACTGAGAGGGGGGGTGAATCAGTGTTGTGCAATTTTTAGCTCTATTAATCTAATCAACAAAGTACTGATAACATTCAACCAAAAGAAATCACTTTCCTAATCTTCTGATATTCACAACATACATCAACTCACATCGAAAAAACATCAAAATGATATAATTGATCACTTATATATATCTGCTACAAGAGATTTGAACACTTTAGGTCAACTTCAACAAAACAAGAAATATTCATGAACTGTCAGCTTTAAATCGTCAAAACATTCAATGTGAATCCACAAGAGTTCAGCCACAGCATAGTGATGACCCAAATTAAGATGCACGAACACAAAAACATTTAAACAATAACTCCTCATATATTCGCAACACACCATATTCACCAGGTCGGCCTTTAAACACTGACGAACAAAAAATTAGACAACTGGACCTCCTAGCTTTCACCCAAATTGATACGAGGCACCAATATTTTTAGATAACACGGATTATGCATCGAGCAATACTCCCTTGAGAACCACAACACAAAATAACAACAAAAAATATGCATATGAATCGAAGAACACAAAGTTACTGGATGCTCTGTTCTAACTTAGATAAACATTGATCTTCAATCTGTCTGTCGGTATGAGCAAAATGCAATGTGCAGATTGACTAGCTGACAACGGTTGCCATCAATGACAACACCATAAATCATGTGCAGTGTCTCTTGACAACATCCATCTCCTTCTTCTACCTCTAGAGATTCTTCATCCAAGTCCAAGAAAAAGAAAGGAGATCCTTGTTCATTTTGTGGAAAACTTGGGCATGATGTGGCCCATTATTTTAAGAGATTGGAAACCTTGGAGGAAGCTATGAAGAAGCACAACATTTCAATGTCTAAGACCTCTTCCATAGGCAAAGGGAAAGCTCTTTCAACATGGGCCATTCATTCATCTTCAAATAGTTGGATTCTAGATTCAGGTGCTTCACATCACGTGACCAATTCACGTGATCTTCTTGATTCCATTGTTCACACTTCTACTTCTCAGATTGCAGTTGGGAACTCCTAAAAATTCTAGTTTTGGGGACAAGATCCGTTTAGATGCTCAATGGGTGCATTGAGGATGTTCTTCTTGTCCCTGATATTTCAACGAATCTACTTTACATATATCAAATTTGTCATTCTGGAGATGGGAATTTAGTTAAGTTTACTCCACAAAATGTGACTATTCAATAGTTACAAGATCATGAGAAGGTTGCTGCTATAGGGATAGATGATCATGAGAACCATTTGTATCATTTTGATGGCTTTGAGTCTTCATCGGGTTCATATTTTGTTGCTCATGTTGATTTAATGAGCAAGTTTTGGCATGAAAGATTTGGGCACTTGAACTATAGATATCTTCAGCAAATGCAAGCACATAACTTAGTGGTTGGTCTTCCAAAGATCTCTTGCATAGATGGTGTTTGTCAAGGTTGTGTTCTGGGCAAGCAACATCAAGATCCTTTTCCTAAGGTTCAAGCTACACATGCAACCACACCCCTTGAGTTGGTCCATAGTGATTTCATATCATTCCCAACTCCTTATTTTTCAAGGGCTAGGTATGTGCTCACATTCATTGATGATTTTTCTTGATGGACATAGGTCTATTTTTTGAAGCTCAAGAGTGAAGTTCTCACCAACTTCAAGACCTTCAAAACATTTGTGGAGAAGTAGTCAAGTTTTTCTCTTTGATAGATATGCACAGATAATGGGGGGAGTATGTCAATCAGGAATTTTAGGATTTTTGCAGTGAGCATGATATTCTTCATCAGCACATAGTTCCTTACACTCCTCAATAGAATGGTGTGGATGAGAGAAAGAATAGGACTCTCAGGTAGATGGCCAATTATATGATTCAGTCTAGGTCCATGGCTCCAGCATTTTGGTTCAAAGCTATCAATTGTGCCAACTATGTTCAGAGCCATATGCCCCACAAGGCAGTGTGGAATATGACCACTGAGGAGGCTGGGTCTCATCACAAGCCTAATATATCCTTCTTTAGAGTATTTGATAGTGAGGCTTGGGCATTTATTCTGGATGGTCAGCGTAAATCAATGAAGAAGAAGATTCAGTGATTCATTTTTGTTGGCTATTGTGAGGATGTGAAGGCATAAAAATTATTTAATCCTAACACATGAGAGGTTCATTTTCGACGTGATGTTTAGTTTGTTGAGTCCTTCACATAGACAGATCCTCCTTTGACTTCTTCATCACAACCTACTCAATCTTCTTCAATTGATGATGTTTTGTTACTTGAGGAATATTTTGATGATGGTCTTGATTCACCTCCTCCTCATTCACCCACTAGGCCATGATGGGCTCGAGTTACTCTAAAGAAGGTTGGTCCTCTTATTGGTGATCCCACAAAAACTTGTCGTACTCATTCTCATATTTCAAGAATTAGTCTTTTGAGTCATGTTGTTTCAGATGATCCTCAGAATTTTTCAGATGCTTCAGGTATTCCTGAATGGGATAGTTCTATGGTTGATAAATATTCTTCTTTGATAAAGAATCATACTTGGGATATTGTGCCTCTTCCTAAGGGAAGAAAGTTGGTTCGGTGCAAGTGGGTGTATCATACCAAGTATGCAACAAATGGTTTCATTGACAAGTATAAGGCTCATCTTGTTGTAAAGGGGTTTTCCCAGGTTGAATGAATTGACTATTTTGAGACCTTTGCTCATGTTGCCAAGATGAATTATATTCACCTTGTCCTTGCTATAGTTGCATCACAGGGATGGTCAATGTATTAGATGGATGTGAAGAGTGCCTTCGTGCATGGGGATCTTCATGAGGAGATCTATATGGAGTAGCCACCAGGATTTATGTAGGACCCTTCACTTGTTTACAAGCTTTGACATTCATTGTATGGTCTCATAGAAGACCCTCGGGCTTGGTATGAGAAGATAGATAGTTTCTTGCTTGCTTCTGACTACACTCGCTACCATTCTGATCCCACTATTTACACTTAGAGACATGGAGAGGATATACTCATACTTTTGCTCTATGTGGATGATTTGATTCTCACAGGGAGTTCTACTTCCATGATTTAGAGTACACAATGAGCATTGATGGAGCAATTTGATGTGACCAACCTTGGTATTTTGCACTACTTTCTTGGTCTTTAGGTTCATCAAAATTTTGAGTGGATCTTCATTTTCCAGTAGAAGTATGGTCTTGGTTTGCTTCAAATATTTGGTATGGTTTATTTCAAGCCTACCCCCACTCCATTCCAGTCAGGTGTTGTAATTTCTACCAATTGCACTACTCCTACAGTTGATCCTACCTTGTATCGACAGTTGGTTGGCAGTATTTTGTACTTGACACATAGTCATCCTGATATTTCCTTTGCGGTTGGACTTGTCTCTCACTTCTCACAAGATCCTCATGAGAGTCATTGGAATGCCTCCAAATTTATCTTGAGATACATTCAGGGCACTACTCATTTGGCATTCATTACACATCAGGTGCATCTCAGATAGTGGGCTTTACTTACTCAAATTGGGCTAGTGATGTCAATGATTGGAAGTCTACTTCTAGCTTTGTCTTTTGCCTTGGTCCTGGTCTGATTGCATGGTCATGCAAGAAGCAGACTGCTATTGCATTATCATTGATAGAGGTTGAGTTTCAAGGTGTAGTTTTGGCTAGTCAGGAGGTTTTGTGGCTTCATCAGTTGATGACTGAGTTTGGATTCCCTTCCACTCATCCCACTACTCTTTGATGTGACAACCAGAGTGCCATACATATCTCTCACAACCCAATGGAGCATCAATGTACTAAGCATATTGAGATCCACATGCACTCCATTAGGAAGCTCATCCAAGATGGTGCTCTCAACTTGGAGTATTTGCCTACAAATCAACAAGTTACAGACATCTTCACTAAACCTTCGGCATCACCTTGTTATCTTCAGTTGTGATCGATGCTTGGGGTGAAGGAAGTTGTCCTTGGGGGGTCTTGAGGAGTCCTTCCAAGGTCTTCAGTTTTTAGTTTTCTTTTCAGCTCTTTCTCTCTTTTGGAGAGGAGTTTTCTCCCATAGGTTTTTTCTCATTTTCTTCGTTTGTGCGAGTTTTTTTTTTGTTTTGTACATGGGTACCTCATCAGGCCTTGTTGTTGGGACCCATCTTTTTCATTGGTTAGTTCATCCCTAAGTTGCACTTAAGGGGGGATGTTTGTGTGAATAAGTTTTGTAACTAGTTAATTCTTTTACTAGGGACCTAGGGGACTTAATTCGCATGTTAAGTTTACTTAGGATAAAATATTTTTTCTAGAAGTCTTAGTTGTCTTATCAGGACAAGTTATAGTTGTCTTATCTAGACTTTAATTTTTCTAGGTTTTTATGAGTTAGTTGTCTCATGTGATAGGATTAAGACACTTGTCATGAACTTGTCTTACCCTATCTCTCTTCCTTGTCTTTATAAGAAATGTATCTCTAGCACATTTTGCATTGTAATGTAAGTATTGTATCATATTGCAATTCTTGTTTGGTGGAATAGAATCTTCCATTGTTGCTTCTCTCTATCTCTTGTGGAGGTTATTTGGTGTTGTAGATTGAAGATCTTGGTTGCTCACTTCAACAGCTATATCCATTTGAATTTGATATTCCTTTGTTCTAGATGAAATTCTTGGATATTTGTGAAGATTTTCTTTGATTTATTTTAACCACCAACTTTTTTTTTAATATGACCTTGAGTTTATTGTTGAGATTTTTTTTACAATTTATGAATTATTAAACTTTATACCTAATTGTTTGGTTATTGATGGACACATTTTGCACCTTATTGTTGAAAAGAATACATTCCATGATTTATTGATTGAATGAGTTATTGTTGGAATGCATATGCTTTTGACTTATTGTTGAGATGGATACATTTTATGACTTATTGTTGAAAATGACATATTTTGAGACTTATTTTTGGAAGTGGATTCATTTTATGAATTATTGTTGGAATCAATGTATTTATGGCTTATTTTTTATTTGAGATGCAATTACATTGATGTTTTAATGTTGAATTGAGGTTTATTTTATGACTTATTGTTGAAGAAAGTATATATTTTTGACTTACTATTGGAATAAGTATGATTGTATACATTTTGACTTATTGTGGAATGGATATATTTCTCTTATTGTTTTTTATATATTAAGATACACTTACAGTGTGCAGTACCCTTTACACCACGAGCCCAAACGGTAAAAAAAGATCAAGTCTAGAACATCAAAATAGAGACCACCAAAACAACAAGATAGAGATTGCAGACTGACAACTGACACACAAAGACCCAACAACAAAACAGAGCAAAGATACAGTAGACTAATTTGCTATACCCTCCCATTTTTGTATGAGGAGGTTTAGTACATCCTTCCCAATCCAGTTGGGGCCCTCCTCCATAGTCTTCTTGTTCATTTCTTCCTTGAGCATAGCAGAAAGGGTACCAGTAGAATGGTGGATAATTTTAATGGTGAACCAAGTCAACCTAGAAAATTTCCTTTCTAATTTATCCATTCACTCTAGTAGCTTGTTATACTTGTCCTCCTTGTCCATAGTCTTAGCATTATCCTTCTCCATAGCCCTAGGGTCTGAGGAGTGAGTCATTGAATCATCTTGGAGCATCTTGTTAAAGTTAGAAAATTGACTAGGTCCCTCCATAAATTCCTCCTCCTCCTCTATATCTTCTTTCTTACTCTTTCCTTTGTTGTTGGTCTGCTCCTCATCGCTCGAAATATCATCATAGGCACCTCCTTTTTATTTTTCACCAACCTATGGGATCTCTTGATGCTAGTATTCTCCATCCCCGTATCCACAGTAGCAGTCACAATGGTGTCTCTCTTAGAATCTTTACCCACATTGTCCTTCCCTTCGTTATCCATGGTCGACAGCTCCACCTGGCATTTACCCTCTTCCTTACCTTTTTTCCTTGCAGTTGGTTTGCTTTCTATCTTGTGGGGAGAAATTTTGAGCTCGTAGAGCCCGACAGTCATTTTCAACTGAGTTGTCCCTACTCCACCCTTCCTTTTCTGGCTGGGGATTTAGGCTTATGGGTATTCTAAGTTTTGGTGTCCACCGGAGGGGTTTTCCTTTTAGGGCCCATAGACTCAGTCAGGGAGGGATTCATAGTGGGTTGGTCAAGGGGTTCAATCTCCTCGATATGAACAATAGATACAGGTTTGGGCAAAAAAAGAGCTAAATAGAAGTGATAAATCCTCAAGATGAGGCCCTGGTGGAACAGCAAGGGAGGCATTTCATCAAGGTTTGGGCAGTAGTGTCCAAACACATCTTAACAGAATTCTCCAAATCAATTACCAAGAAGAAAGGGAAACTTAACAACATTTTATGATGAAGATAATTGAGAAGAGGTAGATGGTAATAGTAAAACACCCTATGCCTACCTTCTAAAGTCACATATTTCATAATAGCCAGACAAACCTAGTCCCACAGATGAGGGAGTGCTTCCCTTTTGAAACTCAACTGAGACTTGACCAATTTTTTATTTTCTTTGAAGAAAGTGTTGATACTTTCATTATCCTTGGTCGTGGTGTGTTTTTTGTACTTCTTGTCACTACATGAAAGCCCAGTCGACTGAGCTATTACTTCTTCATTAACCTAAAAAGAGATAACCCCCATCGTGACCCTCCTATCTTTCCAAGAGCTTGCAAACTGAGCCAACATCCTCACATCATGTCCCACTAAACACTCCAACAACGAAACCAACCCACCTTCAATGAAAATATGCCACACCAAGGGATCCTTTTGGAATTCCTCGTAGTTATCCAACTTAGTCCTCACCCTATCACCTCCCATTTTGACACACTTCACTCTGAGATACTAGAAACCTTGTGAGAGAAGGAAATTAAAATGGTCGTCAATATGAAAAATCACCCATAAAACACCATTATTAAGCTAGCCAAGATAATGAGTGATAAAGGAAATTAGTAGTTTACATGTGCTAGATGTCATATCTAAGGAGGATATCTCTATGAGACCATAATTAAAAATCCTTACACACCAAAGGCTTAGGTTGTGAAAAATGATTTTTCCATTCAAATTGCACATGTACAAGTACCAATGCCAAGTGGTCGCAAGGCCAAGTATAAAAATCCCTAAATACAAATCCTTTATTCTATGAAATCTTCTAGAAATGTGGAGGGGGCTCAAAATAAACTCCACACAATATGAAGAAGTCACATAAAAATGAGAGGCCCAATGGAATGGGGAATAGAATCTGAATATCCATAAAGGTATGTTGAGCTTATGACAAGACCACTCATTAAAGTTGCGCATGGCCCAACCAAGATTAAACATTAACCTAAGGTACTTCCCATCACCTCTCATAATTAGTTTTGTATCCACATTCTTCGTCCATCTCTTCAAATGATGTCTCATATTTGAAACCTCATCAACCTCCTTCATCCACATCACCCAAAGTACAAGTATGTGGATAGCCCAAAAATCCTTAAAAAGAGAGTATTTAGTTATCATCATGGGTGACAATGGTACCCTGTTCCTTAAGGATGACACCTTGTATTTTAAACGGTAAACTCCCAAGACTCCTCCAACATTTGGAAATGCTCCAAGGTGAACTTAGATTAGCTAGAGCATCAACAACTTGATTACCCTCATGAAAGGTGTGATACAATATCTTCATCTCAAGATTTGATACAAGGTGATTTATGTCTAATATGATATCTCTTTTATTCCATCCTAATAACCTACCGAGTTTGATTGATTCAATCACAGACATAGAATCCCCTTCTATATGGAGTTTCTTTATCCCCAGAGTAACAACTAACTAGACGCCCTTTAGTAGTGCCCTGGATTCTATAGTCATGGAAGTTTGAAATCCTATGCCTCCTGAGAAACCTGCCACAAATTTACCCCTACAATCTCTGAGAATACCCCCAATGCTAGCCCTTCTAGAGCTTTCCTTAGCTACCCCGTCAAAATTGAGTTTGTGCTACCCAAACCGTGTCACGTTTAGCCTGGGCCTTAGAGTTATCAAAGGAGTTGATCTCTAACTTTTTATTCCAGGCTTTAGCCATCTTGATCTCTTACTCTGTAGTTGCTTTGTTCAGGACTTTCCTAGTGTAAATTGAAAAATTTTCATAAATAATCCTTAGAACAATGTGAAAAACCTCCTTAGGACTCATCTCAAGATCTCTGAAAATCTGATTATTCCTCTTTCCATAAGCACCAGCAAATGATGGGGGGACTTGGTTCCAGATCTCTCTAAGGATAGGATGTTGGAAGGGACCAAACCAGCCCTTGATGAAGGATTTGATGTCCCCACACATAGTCCAGTGGGTCCCCAATTTTTCAAAAGCCAAATCCCAGACTTTAGCAGCAAACGGACAATGCAATAATAAATGATCAACATACTCTTCACTGCTTTTACATAACAAACACCTATTTAGGGTTTGAAATCCCCTTTTCCTTAGGTTATCCTGAGTTAGGATCCTATTATGACAGGTCATCCAATAGAAGAAATTGATTTTAGGAATCATGTGTTTGTTCCAGTCCTGTCTCCAAAGTCTGCTATGATCACCTTGGACCAACAAAAGATTGTAAGTTGTTCTAACAAAAAGGTTTCCTAGCTGATCTTTGACCCAAAAGAACTCATCCTCAAAGTTGGATAAAGGTAGTCTGTTCAGGGAGAGAAATTATTGTAAGGACTTAGCCAAAAATTTCAACTTTGGAGACAGGGGGCAGCATAGATCAATTTCTTTCCATTTCCTAGCACCCAGTTGGCCATAAAATTAGTCGCTCACATACATACCAAAGAATAGTTGCACAGGTCTCATAAGGTTCCTAAATCTATAATTTGATAGAGGGGAATCAAGTAGCCAAGGGTCCTCCCAAAATATGATGCAACTGCCATTCCCAAGTTTCCATTTCATCCCAGAAGTGAGCAACCTCTTCATCTTGTAAATGTTGTTCTAGTCCAATGAACCGGTAGGGTGATCATCTAAAAGATAATTAATCATAGGTTTGTTTCCAAGATACTTAGCATTCATAATCTTACACTCATCCTTTTTGTTCCTTAATTTATCCCATCCAACCTTGGCAAGCAAAGCTTTATTGGTAATTTGGACATTCCTGATCCCAAGCTTGTCACAAGATTTAGGTAAGAAAATTTCGTCCCAGCTAACCAGAGCTAACTTCTTCTCCTTAGTCCCAAACCATAAGAAGTTCCTTTGTATTTTTTCAAACTACACTGCTATATAGATGGGAATTTTAAAAATAGAAAGGAAGTAGACAGAAATCCCTTGAAGGGAAATAGTCAGGAGTTATAGCTTGCCAACATGGCTGAGGATAGAACCTTTCCACCATACCAATTTCCTTTGAATCCTTTCTAAAATTGTGTTCCAAAAGGTAGCATTAACTTCTTTGAAAGTAAGGGGTAGCCCTAAATACATCGAGGGTGTTGAACCACTCACGCATATCGAGACAGCAGTCACCCAAGTCTAAAGGGAAGGAGTTTTTTTAAAGAAATATATCATACTTATATTGTAGTTTATACACTGGACAAAGTAAGCAACATAATTGTTAAGGAAACTCTTCCATTTCTTGTCTTTGATCATAGACTCCCTCCCAAATAGAATGGTTCCATCCAAAAATTGTTGAATAACAGTAGGTTCCAACAAAGTAGCAGGTTTGACCCCCTTTATGGAGCCCTCTGATAGTAGTTTGGTTATGTTCCTACTCAAAACATTTGCAACCATGATAAAAAAAATAGGGGGAGAGAGGGTCACCTTGTCTAATGCCCCTCCCAGCATTGAAGAAGCCAAATGGGACCCCATTAACCAAGATAGAATACTTGACAGTGGTAATGCATTCCATCAAGAGGTTAATCACCCTTTGATCAAAGCCAAACTTAGATATGACTTTGGGAATAAAGTCTTATAGCACTTTTTCATACGCTTATGAAATGTCGAGCTTGAACGCCATACTAGCATTATTGCATTTGTCCATGGAATGTAGAATTTCATGGGTGGTTATGGCAACATCCAAAATATGTTGACCCAGAACAAAGCCATAGGGCTTATCATTTTTTCTAGCAGGGGCTTCAAATAGTTCACCAAGATTTTAGAGATCTTATAAATGGTATTGCATAGGTTGATGGGGCAAAAGTCCATCATAGACTGTGGTTCAACAACTTTGGGAACCAGGGAAATGAAAGTGTGGTTCAACTGTTTGAGGATCTTATCGAATTTGAAGAAATCCTTTGCCACCAAAAATAAGTCCCCCTCAACAATCTCCCAAAAATCTGAAAGAAAGTTGGGGGGAACCCATCAAGACCAGATGCCTTAGAGGAACCCATACCAAAAATAGTCATTTGAACTTCCTCAGGAGTGACAACATAAAGAATACTATTATGATCTTCCTGGGTTAGATTAATAGGGAGGGGGTCCAACAGCAAATTATCCAAAGCAAAATTGGGAACCTCATCAAGAGCCAACAAAGCCCGTTGGACGTATTCAGACGCTAGAAGACCAATCTGGGTGGGCGAGTTAACCACCACACCCTACTCATTTTGAAGTTTTGTTATCTGATTCCTTTTCTTATGATTTAGGGCTAAGACATAGAAGAAAGAGGTATTCCTATCACCCTCCTGCAGCCATTGAACTCTAGACTTTTGTTTCTAGAATATCTCTTCCTTCTTTAAAATTTGTTCCCATACCAAGCGATCATCTCTTTCTTGGTTACAAGTTAGTAGACTAGCATTCCCCTCTTCCATATTTTTTTTTGTCACCCTTAGCTTATCCATTAAGACTTTTTTTCTAGAAAACATCCCCGAACACTCTCTTGTTCCATCCCTTAACCATGTTTTTGATATGTTTGAGCTTGTTAAATATCATGAACATGGGGGAGCCATGTACACGGATATTCCACCATTCAACAACTTTATTCCTGAAATCCAGATGGGTATTCCACATGATTTCAAAAGGAAAGGGAAAGGGTCCCATAATAGAGAGTTCATGACCAACAACAGAGGGTCATGATCAAAGATAGTACGAGGTAGGAAAAGCAAGTTGGCATTGAGCAAGGTTGTCTAGTTGTGAGACAAAAGAAATAAAACTAGCCTAACCAAGATAAAACCATCCCCCAACCGCCTATTGGTCCAAGTGAAGGATTGACCCAGAAGGTCAATATCAACCAGACCAATGTTACTAAATAAATTTGCTAGATCATACATGTTTTCAGAGTAATTCGTTAGCCCCCCACACTTCTCCAAAGGATACAAAGGAGAGTTGAAGTCACTAACCACTAGCCAATGTGCCCCTCTGTTATGGGTTATCCAATCCGTAAGATCATACCAAAGGGCATTCCTAGCATTCCTTAGCTTGCGGGCATAGACATTAATGAGTGACCAGGAGCCTCTAAGGTGAGAAAAATTAACACCCACACTATTTTAGCATTGGAAAATTTCAAAGCTAGCGATCCTTTTAGTATTCCACATCACAAACAGCCCCCTCGATACCCCTTCATCATCACTGCATGAGAAAAGGGCACCCAGCTAAATATACTTAGCTATAGATTCAAAAAAAAAATCTTCATTTTGATTTCTTGTGCTAGAAAAATATCAATCTTATGCTCCATCACATAATTTCTCAATGCCAGCTACTTGTGAGAGCTATTTAGCCCCCTCACATTCCAAGACAAGACTTTCATTTTTGACCTTTCTTTGAGGATACTTCCAATGTCCTTTGTTTACCTATGGCTATCTCTTTTGTTGTCTCCTCGTTCCTAGTCTATCGTTGGTTGGGCTTACCAAGTTTAGAGTCACCACCTACATCAAATTTCCTTTGCTTTCCCTTTTTCTTTGGGGTTGACCAGAACTCCTCCTTCGTTGCTTTGTCTTGAGCCGAACCCAAAGAATTAGTCTTCATTGACTCAGTTGTTACTTTACAAGATTTTTCATTCAAGATTTCACCCTCTTCAACCTTAGTCATCACTGACTCAGTTGTTACTTTAAACCCCTCTTCCTTCAATATTTCACCCTCTTCATGATCTTTAGCCAGCTCCTAGATAAGGGAAAGAATAGATTCTAGTCTTGACAAGGGTACCCAAACGACCGCAACACCAAGTAGTTTTGGGGCACTAAATGAAGAAGGAACAATAAGAACCATACTAGATTCATCAGAGAAAAATCCTCACGAGGAACAACCAGGGACATCTGGGCAACAGACTTAGAGATGGTTAGGGAGTCATCTGATTTAAGGGTATCAGAATCAACATTCTTAGGGAAATCAATCTTGACCGAGGAGTCAACTATCTTAAGAATGTCTGATTTGAAGGGGTAACTATTAGAAAGGTCATCAACAAAAGGCTCACTAGGGTTGGGTACATGTTTCATCATGGACTTATGGTCCAAAATAAGGTGAGCAATTTTAGCACATCTTTGACAATAGATCACGGTGTTCTCATAACAAACTTGTTGAGTCTAGGAACCAAACTTAGAACAAAGCTTCACAGAAGTAGGTAAGGTCTTGTGCACATCAATGTTGACACAAAAACAGGCAAAAACTAACCTAGATTTAGACCTGGTAATGGCATCTGAGGTGATAAAATGGCCCAAGGAGTCTCCAATACATTTAATATAGATTCATCCCAGTATTCCAGGGGTAGACCCAGCAAATGGACAGACACCAGCGTCGACTTGTTGAGATCAACAGTAGGATCAAACCTTGGTTTCCAATGGAACAAAGTCAGACTATGCTTCCCACAGGCATAGGGTCCCGAGGAGAGGATCAAGATCAAATCTTCCACATCTATGAATTTGAAGAGAAAGAGCCCTCTCACCATAGCATAGACCTCCATACTCCCTTTGAGGCACCATTTAGTAGAAGCCCATCTTCTGACCATATACACCATAGGGTGAAAGGATAGGAATCCACCCACCACAACATTCTCCATTAAGGAGACAATCCTATCGCTAATAGCTTCAGGGATGGTGAAATCGGTACCCTAAGCAAAAATCTCTTCTTCAGGGCGAGGAAAGTTTATCTTAGCACTCAAACTTATGTTAGTCAACACGTTCTTTGAACCTTTAACCTCCAAGGTGATAGAGCCCACATGAACAATCCCACCAGACAAACCTGGAATCACAGGAGTACCAGAAGTGAACAAACTGGGAGTGGCCCCCAAGGATATCGAGATGAAATGTGTTTGGGCAAGAATCTGGTCAGGGGAGGACAAGGGCGGCTGTGGTGTACCCCCAAAGAAAATTCTACCATGTGCGTAAACAATTCAAACTCAGATGTAGGAGCATTATTTCTTGTTGTTTAGGCTTAGACCTACTAGACTTTCTTTTTTTATTTCATTGTATCATTTGGGCTTGGTCCTATGAGTATGTGCACTAAGATCTTATTGTTGAAACAAATATGTATTTTAATTGATGTTGTCGTCATCTTGAGATGGCTATGCTTGAATCATTTAATTTGCACAGGCTATATTTTTGGTTGAGAAGAACTTTGGCAAAAAGGTACATAACATAAATGAATACGTGGAGCAATAATTTCTGAGCTTGGTTTAATTTTGATCAATGAATGTTAATTTTTGTTTGGCACCCATAAGTGCATCAGGACGATGCACAATGTAAGGGGGAGGATGTCATATCCCTATTTCTAGAACATTTGAAAAAGAAACTCTTGATTATCAAGTTAAGTTGGTTTAACAATAATTATTATTTTTATTTTATTATTATGGAATTACAACTTAAGGAAAAAATAAATTTAAAATCAATAAATTAAATTATTTAAAAAATCAAATAGATACCTTGAAAAGTAAATAAAATTTATGATGCAAAATTTAATTATGGAAAAATGAATCCTTTTAAATTATGAATGGAATAATAAATAAATTTTATTATATTTAAAAGTTGTCATATTTCTCTACTTCAACTTTTTATTTTTCTTTCTAGTCAACACCTCGGTTAACTCCATTTTATTTTAGAATTTAAATATTTCCTTACCAATTAACTATCCTTTCTTTTGGAAACTTCATTTTATAACTATGTGTAAAGTAGGAAACTTCAAGTGCACCTTTATCCATATTTTTAAATTAAAAATTCATTATTATCCTCTCATACGTTAGAATGAAAACTTTCTTGTTTCCTTCCTTGATCTTGATTGTTGATTTTTACCATTAAATCTTGATCATTGAACCAACATATATTTTCTATAAATACAATCCTTCGACCTCTTTCAAGGGGAGGGGAAAACTCAAAATCTTCATAGTTGTTAGTTTTTTATCTTGTTGAGATCTTTTCTTACATGCAAATTCTAGTTAGCAATCTCTTAGGATAGAAAAAAGGAGAGTTTTTGGGAAGAATTTTATTTCAAGGAAGTGCTCTTTAGGGGATTTTATTATTTTGGTTGTAGTGATGACCCAGTTTGTGGACTATCTATATCCACATGTCTTTTCAATGATGATGTAAACTTAGTTATTTGTCCTTGTCTGTGGTCATTTGGTGCAGTCAAGGATGGAGGGTTCAGAAATAGGACTGTCCAACCTTGCAGCAAGAGTAAACATAATGGAAAATCAAAGAGTTGAATAACAACCACAAATGAAAGTATAGATAATGATCAATTATTCACTGGCAACATGCCCTGCCTTCTGGCTTACATATTACAGAATGATATGGCGTTAAGCCTAGAAATACAATGTAGGTCGAAACCCTTATCCTCCTACTACTCTATCTCTACTCACTCTACTTGATTTCCTAATGCAACTACATAATTCCTATATATATCAATTCCCAACTCTAGAAAAGGTATGCATTGGCCTCAAGAGGTCTCAAACCTCAAAGTTGATGAAACGTGTTAAGGTCGGCCAAAACGTATGGTTTTCCTTTGATCCTTAGACAAACATGATGTGGATCGAAACGAAGGTCCCTCAATGAATGTGCATCCTTGTGAAATAGTTTCCTAAGCTTTGCAAGTTACGAGATAGGCCCACACACTTGAAAAGCCAAGACTGGTCGGTGAATGCTCTCTGTCCACTTACAGTTGATATTTTGTTAGCAATGTCTTCATACTAGAATCTCCAAAACACTTGAATTTTGGATATGATGTAGATGTTGCAATGAAGATCATATATCCTACTTTGTGAGTTCTGATGTTACAATGCAGTACAATACGGTATGAAATACTAAGACTGGGTCCTAACTGTTGACTAATGAAATGCAAGAAAACATGAATGCAAATATCTTTGGTTGATGCAAGATTGCTTGAAACCTAGGATGCTCCTGCATCAGACACCCGAGGTTGAAGAAAAGTGAGCCTCTCACTTTTCGGGAGCTAGAGGAAAACCAATGCAGTCCACCTCAACCTGAGAAATCCATGATGAATCTTCCTCCAATCTCCCTTTCCATTTGACTATATATTCCTTGTATTGCCTTCCTTTGGTATTGCGTCCAACACTACTATCTAAAATTTCCTCAATTTCCTTCGGATGGTGTGCTATTTGGTCTAGTAAACTAACTTCTCTATCCTCTGGTGACTCTCATTCATGATATTGGAAAATTTATACAATGTTGAATATAGGTGATATGCCAAACTCCTCTGGTAGTTCCACTTGATATGCGTTTCCAGAATCAAACTTCCTAATGATCTTACAAGGTCCAAAATTCTTCATCTTCAACTTGTTATATGTCCCAACTGAAAATCTCTCTTTTCTTAGATATACCATTACTTCCTCCCATACTGCAAACACCTTATGTCTTCTCTTCTTATTTGATTTCTCTTTGTAGGCATTGTTCATCTTTTCTAGATTCTCTTTGACTTGAGTATGCATTGTTTCCATGAATACTGAAAATTCTTCTGCCTTCGCACTCCTTTTATTCTCCTTACCGATATCCCTTAATTCTACTACTCCTCTGGGTTGTTGTCTTGTCACAATTTCAAATGGTGTCTTCCATGTGCTTCGGTTCATTGAATTGTTGTAGGAAAATTCTGCTCACGGTAGTATCAAGTCCCAATTTCCTGCTTTACCTTCAATCAAAAACCTCAACAAGTTTCCCAAACTCCTATTTACCATTTCTATCTATCCATTTGTCTGTGGGTGGAATGTTGAACTATACTTCAAATTTGTCTTCATCTTCTTCCACAATGTCTTCCAGAAATATCCAATGAATCTAGTGTCTCTTTCTGATACTATAATCTTCGGTATTCCATGTAATCTCACAATCTCCTTGAAAAATAGGTCTGTAACATGTACTGCATCACTGGTTTTCTTACAAGGAATGAAATGCGCCATCTTAGAAAATTTGTCTGCAACCACAAATATAGAATCAAATCCTCTTGGTGTCTTAGGTAATCCAAACACAAAATACATGCTAATGTCCTCCCATGGTCTCTCCAGTACTATCAATGGTGTATACTTTCCAATGTTCTAACTGTTTCCTTTTGCAACTTGACAAATTCTTCAACTTTGAACATACTTCTTAACATCCTTATACAACTGTGGCCAAAAATAGTTCTCACTCACCAATGCTATAGTCTTATCAAGTCCAAAATGTCCTACCAATCCTCTACAGTGCTTTTCCTTGATCAAATTCTCTCTCATTGAACTTCTTGGGATACATAACTGCTTGTTCTTGAATAACATACCTTCTTGAATGAAATAATCCAACCATTTTCTTCTATTCATCTCCACAGGTTCCTTGCAAGCCTTCCATGCCTCTGCAAAATCAATTTCTTCCTCATACATGCATTTCAGTTCTTCAAAACCTAATACTTCAATTATCATCTTTGTCAAAAAAATCCTTCTCCGGCTCAATGCATCTGCAACCATGTTTGACTTACCACTTCGATGCTTCAACACAAATGTGTAACTCTACAAGAAGTCTACCCATCTCATATGTCTCTAGTTCAATTTCCCCTGACTATTCAAATATTGTAAAGCTTGATGATCTGTATACAACACAAATTCCTTACGTAACAATTAATGTCTCCACTTCTTCAAGGCTTGTATGATTGCATAGAATTTATGATCATAAACCGAATATCTTCTCCTACCATCATTCAATTTCTCACCGAAGTAGGCTACTAGTCTCCCTTCCTGATTTAACATGGTTCCTATCGCACTTCCACTAGCATTACAATCTACCTGGAATACCTTATCAAAGTTTGGTAATGCTAACATAGGTTGTTTTGTCACCTTTTGCTTCAACAACTCAAAACTTTTTTGTGCTCCAGATGTCCACTTGAATTCCTTTCGATCACCCCTCATTGTCTCTGTCATAGGTGTGCAAATACCACTAAATTTTTTGATGAACTTCTGTTAAAAATTTGCTAGTCCATGAAATCATCTTACCTCTCCAACGTTCACAAGTGTAGGCCATTCGACTATCGCTCTAACCTTCTTAGGGTGCATCTTCAATCCTTCTGCACATATCACAAATCCCAAATATACTAGTTCTTCCTTCATGAAACTACACTTCTTGATGTTTATCAACTTATATTTCCTTAGTCTTTGAAATACTTGTCTGATGTGCCCCAAATGTTCCTCCTTAGTCCTATTGAAAATAAAAATATCATCCAAATAAACAATGACAAACTTACCCAAGAATTTCTTCAAGACTTCATTCTTCGGCCTCATAAATGTACTAGGTGCATTAGTTAGTCCAAATGGCATGACCAACCACTCATACAATCCTTCATGTGTCTTGAAAGTAGTATTCCATTCATCTCCCTCTTTGATCCTAATCTAGTTGTATACACTCTTTAGATCAATCTTGGTGAAATAACAAGTTGAAGGGAGAAGAAAATGAAGTTAATGTCACTTGGCTCAAGGAAAAAGGACATGTAAGAGGTTTAAATGCCTTGTTGGATGTACAAACCCTTTCGGAGGGATTTTTCAAACTTGGAGAATATTCCCTTCTTTGATGCCTTTTTGAATGAAAATAGATGATTTAATAAATCAATTAAATGGATTTTCATGTGCAAGTTGCAAAATCTAGAGGATTTGAGTTATTAGTGTTAGGATTAATCACGATTTGATTAATTTAGGTGGAGATTAGTTGATTTGACACTCTGATTTAGATTTTAGGATTTAAATAAATTAAAGTGAGAGGAATAATGGATTTAGACTTAATTAAATAAATTTTGATTTATTTAATTAAAGAGGATGATGTTAGATTAAATCAAATAAAGATTAATTTATTTAATTTAAGGGAGGTGACCTTAGGGATTAATTAAATAAATTGGATTATTTAATTAAAAGAGGGACTATAAGATTAATTAAACAAAGTGATTTATTTAATTAACAGGAGATGATGACTTAATCAGATAAAATTGATTTATTTAATTAAGAGATGGAATGTGATGAATTTAATCAAATAAGTATTATTTAATTAAATAATTAGTAAAGAGGATGATTAAAGAATAATTGGTGTCAGTAAGTCAAAATTGAGTATGTGTTATCAATCAGGATAATTTACGTGTCTACATTTTGCCCCTCTTTGAAGCAATGTACCTACTGCATTGGTTCAAAGAATAACCTTGCCAAGATCAAAATTCAAAAATTTCTTTATTTTTTTTTTCAGATACCCCACTGGAACGAAGTATACTGGTACATTTCCCCTCGAGAGATCGAGCGAAAAGTTCAATTTGAGGGTCGATCTCACAACAAAGAGGTTCAGGATGGACGTATGGATGGTTATGAATGACATGATAGCAAATGAGATGGTTTATGAGCTACTTAGAATAACCAATCTATATGATGATGATGATGATGATGAGATGCAATGCATGTGAGATGATAAGAATGATATGCAGCATGCTGACGGTTTGTGGATGCAGGATGGATGCATTAGCGATGGTGATTAATTGGTCCTGGCACCATGTTAGCGTGGAGAGAAGAAAGAAGAAATAAGATGATGAAAAGAGGATCTATAAATTCCATGATCTACGAGACTTTATTAGAGATGATGATAATGATGATGATGATTTGCTTATAAGGAATTGGGATTTTAAAAGGGCTACTTACCTTATGTTTGATAATACACATAGGCATGATGCATCGAGGTATAAAGAACCAGGATGGCGTTGCACCTAGTGTGATGGACTTTGACTCGACAATCAAATAGGAGTACTCCTTCTCACACCTGACATATGAAACCTTATTCAAAATGCAGTTCAGATACTCCAAACATCTTGGACCAAAACATAAAAAGGAAAGCCTTCTTATGTGGTCAACAAGACACCTAAAACACCCTCCCTACACCCAAACAAAGCACGCATGACCAAGGTTATATTACAAGAAAATCCAACAAGCACAACAGATAAAAAGATAATAATCGTTTCCCTACTTCTTTCTCTCTAAATCCCTTTGTTTGGACATCATCGAGAGGTCATTGAAATGAGCACAATAAGATAAGTCAAAAGACAAAGATCAAGTAAACATACAAGCTAATGTTCTTCATACTGCTAGCCGAGACTAAACTACGATGATGCCTAATGTTGATGTCCATTGTAGGAAGGATGCATCCTAGGACATGATGTTATCAAATGATTGATTTTGGACTGATTGGATGATAGGCTATTAATACAAAGAGTTGACCAACTTGTTTACCTGTTGACCTAGACTTGAGACCTGGACGCTTGAGTTTTTACTTTTGATGCATTAGACTTGTTTCCAATTGTTTCACCAAAGGTTGAGGATGACGATGATTTATTATGAGTGAATGTTTATTGTAGGTGAAAGCAAGATGGGATGGATGGATTTTTTAAAATATTTGGATGTTTTTGAAATGTTTTGAGGTTGTTTTTGGTATTTTCAAGATGTTTTGCAAATGTTTTGATTTTTAAATTTCTAATGTTTTGGGATTTTTAGATATTTTAACCAAGAGACTAACCTAAAGACCTATCCTAGGGGCCTCGAGGGTTGATCAACAGATTAGCCTTGCCTACATTATACATGTAGAGATCACATAGTTCAACTGACACAGACTCAATTATTGATGAGATATGAACAAATGGATTGCCAGTTTATTATGGAGGACTCCTAAAGGACTGACCTAAGTGTCTCGGGGGATGATCAAAGATCAACCTTGCCTACATTGAAAGCTTAGAGACCCATAGTTTGACAAGATGACTCTGCTTTTTTTCTTTTGACTGAATTTTTGACCTATTTTGGATTTTGATATGTTTTGAATGTTTTTGGATTTTCTGATTTTCTGAATGTTTTTGGATGAATGTTTTTTGATTGTTTGATTTTCTGATTTTCTAATGTTTTTGGATTTTTTATTTTAGGGACTTCAAGAATATACACGAATCTGATCCAATGAGAACATGCCCCCAGTGTGATGCAATAGACTACTCTGATACAGGCAGGACAAACTAACCTTAAGAATGGGTTGAGTACCACTAGGAGGGATCATGATGCAAACACAAGATCAAGCTATGATGCGGATATGGACGGATGATGGATGAAGATATGGAATGCGATGGATGATGGAAGTGAGATGGATGGATGATGTCGAACGAGTCATGGAGATCCCAGTGGATGGAAAGTGCGTATTTACACAAGGCACCTATTTTCCAATTTTTCACCAAGGTACTTGCCCAAAGTGCCATTAAAGTGGTTTTCACTAGAGGATGATTTTTCTCTTTATTGTTTTCAATCCTTTTTCTGATTTTTTTGGATTTTTTGCTTTTGTGATTTTTTTGTTGTCACCAACACGCCTGTTTTCCAGGTTTTCATCAAGGTGACCATTTTTTCAAGACATTTTTTGATTTTTTTGTATTTTTGGTTTTATGCCCTGCAAGATTAAGCATAAAAAAATTTGAGATGAGAGTTGTTCATGGGCTCCTATAGAGGTTCCCCTTCGGGTGTTGATAACTAATATACCCCTGACTTATAGCTTGTTGTGATGATGAAGGGTCCCAACCAATTGGGTTCAAATTTTCCCTTACTATCTAGATTTAGAAAATTCTTTTGGTTCTCCTTCAACACAAGCTCTTTGACTTGGAAGATTCGACTCCTGATCTTCTTGTTGTAGCTTCGTTTGAGTTAGTTTTGGTAGACTTGCAAATGGTTTAAGGCATCCATGCGCTGCTCATCTAGTAATTCCAACTCATTCAGTCATGATACCCGATATTCTTCATCTATGATGAGATTCTGTAATGATATTCTCAATCACGGGAGCTCAATCTCGATGGGTAATATGGCTTCTGATCCATAGACCAGGGAGAAGGGGGTGGCACCTGTTGGTGTGCAGATACTTGTTTGATAGGCCCATAGGGTGAGATTCAATTGGAGATGCCAATCATGACCAACTTCATTGACTGTCTTCTTGAGGATTTTTAAGATAGTCTTATTTGTAGCCTCAGCTTGGTCATTTCCTTTGGGATAATATGGAGTGGAAAAGTGATGTTGGATTTTGAATTTCTAGCATAGGTCACAAACATCCTAATTTTTGAAAGGTGTCTTGTTATCTGAAATAATGGATTGAGGGACACCATAATGACAAATTAAGTAGTTTGGGATGAACTTTGATATCTTCTTTCCTATGATATAAGTCATGGGAATGGCTTACACCCACTTCATAAAGTACTTAGTGGTAGTGATAATGAATTTATGTCCACTGGATGAGGTGGGAGTGATTTTTCCAACGAGATCAAGCCCCAACTATGAAAAGGGAAGAGGAGTGATAATTGAGTGGAGCTCTTGAGTTGGTACATGGATGAGGTCCCCATGTTGCTGGCATTGCAAATACCTTATGCAAGTCATGTGTTTCTCTTTCCATTGTAGGCCAATAGTACCCCATCCTTAGAAATTTCTTGGCTAAGGTCATACCACTCAAGTGTGAACCACAAATGTCATTATGTACCTTGATTAAGGCATTCAATTCCTCCTCAACATTTAAGCAACATAACAGGGTCCCTTCAATGCTTCTACGGTATAGGGTATCTCCTAGGATGACAAAACGGGGTGACTTTTTGACATAGGCTTTTTTGAGGTTTGGGGTTATGTCAGATGGGAGGACTCCTATTCTTAGATAAGTGTATATACCATGGTACCAGGGATCACCAAGAGCAATAATTTCACACACAAATTTGGAATCTAGTACCTCAAACACAAGCATGAGAAGTTGCTCTATGAGGAATTCTTGCTTTGGGATGTTGCGTGGGATTTCTAGGAGTGATCTAATTGTAGCCATTTCATCTGCTACTCTGTTGTTTGCTCTTGGTAGCTACTCAAATGTGATATCAATGAAGGACTCCTTGAGACCTTCCACCAATTTCTTGTATGGAGTCAGCTTGTCGTCCTTTGTTTGATACTCATTGTTGACCTGGTTGATTATGAGTTGTGAGTCTTCATAGACCTTGATTGCCATGATCTGCCACTACACTGCAATTCTCAACCCTATGACCAGAGCCTCATATTCCATGATGTTATTTGTGCAAGGGAATGACAACTTGTATGATTTTGGTATGCAGTCCCCTTGTGGGGTGATGAAGAAGATCCCTGCCCGGACCCATGTGTGTAAGATCCATCAAAGTACTACTACTTGATTTTTAGCTTTCAGCTGAAATTAGGTTTAGTGTTTATTATTTTTGTGTTGTTTATTTAAACATTTAAAAGATAAACCATAATTCTACTAAGTTTAATATGCATGGAAAAAGATTGTCAAATGAAATAGATTACATTTTTCATTCCAATGTTGTAATTACAACAAATGAGAAAAGAGAATCATATGTATGCAAATGTAATATTTTATTGATAATCATGAAGTGTACATGTCCCTCACAAGCCAAGGGACTAACTTTACTTATTTAATGAAAATAAAGAAGCAATCTATACATGAATAAGTAAACAAATAGAATGTGCATATAAGGGTGGAGACCAGTCATTGCCTGAGAATGACTGGTTTTGAAATTCTCCTCTTGCCCTATTGTTGCTACCCCAAGCTACTTGTGTCCTTCCCAGCTCCATAGTGCTCCTAGCTCCTACATCTAGAAAAACAATGATATTAGAGCAATGCTCTAAGCAATGACAGATCTCAAACCTTACATACACACCTACCTATGCATGTATAAACTGATCCATAAGTGCATTAAATAAGCATGAAAACCTTGGATGTCTTGGAAAACAATGAAGTCATCAAACACATCCAAAATATGCATCTATTTTTCTAACTTGTTTGCTTCATATGCATATTTAGGACAAGTCATGTTACTATTCTGATTCAGTTAAATGCAACATGTGGGGTAAATGTGGCTCCCACGAGGGTAGAGCTCAACATGCTTTGAGAGAAATAGGAAATTGAGCAACTTGATCAAAGATATACCTATTATTAATGCATTAAATCAATATGGAATCACACCAGTTGATCAACTTTCATTATCAGATTCAAAAGATACAACACATTTTGTTGGATATGTCTTTCAATCTTAAGTGGATCCATGATCCATTTTATAAAAAGAAGTGGAAAAGATGCATCAAGTCCAATCATAGATGCATCAAGTTCAATTATGCATCTCTTAAATAATGAGGGAGAAATCTAGAGTATTGCCAGGCCCCTCTCACCTTAACCCTATTGGACAACAACACATCACATAGGACGGTGAGATTTTAGGTCACCAACATAGGGAACATGTGTCTACCCACTAGGATCAAAGTGAGGAGACAGTTTATGTGTTACACATGATCAAAAATTAAACAAATGTTGTGGAGATCAGATATCAAATTCATGTGGGACAACAAGCATTGTTATGGAAGCCATGAAGGTTGGACATCAAGATGTATTCTCATGTCATGCAAGACAGCAACAAAGACAAATGTCTTTTGACTTTACTGAAGGAAAACAAGAAATGGTCACAAGAGGTTACATTACAGATGAAGAAGAAAGGAAGGGTAGTAAAACTTTTCAACTGCCCTAATCGGTGTCACATAATGATCAACTTTCATCTACATTTTCTTGAGTTGCTCAGACCCAAGGATTACCTCCACAAGTGATATGTAGTTGACAATAACTTTATTGATGGAAATGCAGAAGGAATCAAGTTTCAAAACTTACAAAGTGTAACTTTTAATGGACATGAGATATTGTCACCATTGGTTGCACAATTTGTTGTTTTGAAACAATGAAAATGATAGAAATTTAACAACAATGAAGAGAGCAATGTGGAGTTATGATCATGAGGAACAACCACCAAGCTTCAAACAATACAATCAAAATCAATGAAAAGGAACAATCATCATGTATCAAAAGTAGTACTTCAAGCTTACCGCCTTCATCAAATGAGCACATATGGTTGAAGAGGGACTGTCATACAAAAGCAAATCACTACAAGCATGATGACATGGCAGGGACAATAACTTACAGCAGTGAAGGAAGGAAGTAAAGGCAGCATACAGTCAACATGTATCTGAGACAAGTGACATGAAATGTGTAAGCATAAGAAACAATAACCTTGGAGTTTATGGGAGCATCATTTCAACAGACTTTTGAAGCCTTTCAAAGGCTTTAAACAACACAAGAATGAAGTAACCTAAGTGACAAGAACAATACCAGGATGATGGCTTAAAGAGGCAGCCATGAATGAGGCTATAGGTGCATTCTATTAAGCCACAAATGTGCATCATAAATAGTGATTGAATCAATAAATCCAACTCCACAAGGATTCAACATGTAAACAAAAATTAAGATAATTTAATGGACGTTCATTAAGTAAATGTAGACATTAGAATCATGGTGGTGGTTTTCTCACCAGTTGCATGCATTTCACTTATGAGTTTGCTTGAGAGCTCATGTGGCATCTCTAGTAGAGAAGTCAATGACAACACTGGAACCCTCATATGATGTGATCAGGATACAATTGCTATTTAAAGGATAGAGGTGATAGTGATTTGACTCATCACATTGCAATAATATCTATGAAGTGGAAAGAATCATAAAAGCATCTATGTTGGGATGACAACAATTTTGAAACAAACAAATTTCACAAAGTAACAAGATGCAAATTGAGATAAAAGGAGCATGTTTTACCAAGAAAGCAACTCATGCTATTACAAATACAGAGCACTGTCCTGTTGCAAAGAATCTCATATAACAACAAAGCATTAAGATGCCAGAGTTGCCACGAGCTCACAAAGATAGCCATACTATTCAAGGTAACCATCAAGCATGAATGACTCATGAAACCTCATGATAGCAATGATGTCACAACATGACAGTGATTTAAGTGCAGAGTGATGTAGACTACTGAGGGGCAGCCTGTTCATCATGAAATGACAAAAGCATTTAATTCTAACTTCAGGATGACCGTTGAGGGGGGAGTTCAAGTGAGGTTATGCAAGGATGCATCTCTCTAGGTCATTGAAATGCATAGTAACATAATGAACAATGATCATGTGGACAACCCCATGGAGTGTTTGGTGACAATGGTTTTCTCAATACCTTAGCATTCACAATTACAGAGGATCAGGGAATGTGCCTATAGTGGACCCAAGAATCTCATGTCATCTTTGTATGAAAAATAATAAATGGAAAGATGTGGAAAAGACCAGAAGAAAATACTTAACAATGGTTCAAGCCAAGATCTTAAAATTTGCTTCTTAGAATTTTCAACAGAATTACTAGTTGTGGAGTTAAATTCTAGTTATTCATATTGGCTTCTTCCATCTTTGTATGGGGTCGGTAATGTGCAAGGTAATGTGGCCAATAATATGGGGAAATATGTCTGCATCAACCCCTCTATCTAATAGAAGAGACAGGAAACTTGAACAATTCAAAGGTTTTCTCCACTGGAAATTGAAAATTCATGGCCAAAATCTAGATTTTAAAATGTTGATATATCATTATTTTCTCTGTAATAGCATTAAAACTTTTGCAAACAATCTTAAATGCCTCTTTCATGAACCAGAAAATACAAAAACCCAGAATGTGCCACATTTTTTTTACATTTCTCTACAATGGAAGGGTACCCATCTTGTGTTTTCACTTTAGAATCCAAATATAAAGGTGAAGAATCTGGCTTTCCTTCTCCTAATGAAAAAACCCATCTGGATTGGTGCTAAAGTTCAAATACAAGGACATTCAAATGTAATGATAAGAAGAGAGAACACAAAATATTTTTCTTCACACAATGGCGAGCCCACTTTGGGGTTTAGAATGCAAGTCATTCTATAGAAAAATGCAAAGTTATATCAAAAAACCCATACATGCTTTCATCGTTGCGCCCATAAAATATGTTTTTCTTCACAAAGAATAAAACGCAATTGGGATTTATACTAGAAATCTCAAAATTTAGAGGAGAAAGCTTTGTTTCAAAGCTAAGAAGAAAGGACTCTCAACAAAGGTGTTATCAAAAAGAAGACAAAAGTTTTTTTTTACCATTTGAATGAAGCCACGACCTGGTTTTCTCCTTAATGTTAGAATGCAGATACATTTTGAAAATGGAAACTCAGAAATCCACAAGTAGGTCGAACCCAATACAAATTACTTATCATCATTTTTAGAGAGTGCGAAATAAGGTGCACAAAAAAAAAATCAAACACATTTATCATTTTGTAAGAAGGAAGGAGCTTGAATTGAGCTTGTATTCACAAAAAAGGGAAAAGAGTGAGATTTTGTGCACAAAAGCTTACCCATCTCGTGGATCCAGCTAAACCCTAGAGCTTCAAGAAATTAAATCATGGCGGTTGTGAAAGAGGGATGAAACAAGCACAAGAAATGATAGGTTTTTTTCATAAATACGTCTATGGCCATGGCCTATGGCTAAAAAATGGCATTCAAATGGTGGTAAAAAGCATAGATTTTGTTTACAAAAACCAATTACCTCTTTTTTTTGTGTTTCTCATTAGGAAAATGCCATAAAACCAATGTCGCAGACCTCCAATTTTTTGTGTTGGCTCAAACCCTCATGGCAGCATCATTTTTCTAGAATGTTCGATGGTAAGAATGATGGTGTCTTTCTCATTCTTTTGGATTTTGATGATTAGGGTTTGACCCCTTGATGGCGAATGGGATTTTGTCCCATGTTTTAAAAAAAATGAAACATGTGTTAATACATTGTGGGGGCCGAATGATAGCCTTTTATACTTAGGCAATTTTTGCCTTATTCTCCTCATTGAAACATTGTGCCCTTGTTTCAAATATTTGCTAAGTGTTTCAAACATGGAGCATATAACATGTGCTAAGTCTCACATGGGTATATGCCTTTGACTTTGGTCATGAATGCATCATGTGCCTTGAAGACTTGGAATATTCTTTCCAAGAAGTGTGGAGGTCGGCCATATAGGCCAAGCTTGAACTTTTATTTTGCCTTTGCAAATCAAAATACTGACCACGTGTGGCCTTATAGTGCAAAATGAGAAAAGGTGAGATGATCAAGTGCCTTATTGATCTTATTAATGCTTTTGAAAGCATTTTAGCATTTCATTATTATTTTTTGGCATTTGTTTCAAAACATGGAAATGCCATTTAAGTGATTTTGCTAATCACTTTGATATTTTCATTTGCAAATGAAATGTAATTCATATTGATGGTGGGCCCTCTTATTTTTTGTGCTTTGAAATGTAAAATAACTTGATTAAGTGATGTATTATGAATCACTTAATCAAGTTATAATACATCACTAAATCAAGTTATTATCTTTAATTCCTTTTGAAGTCTTGTGTTTTAAAAACACACATATTACATGAGTCAAAGTTTGGAGATAGAATGATTGAACTGCAGACATGAGGAGAGTGTGGGCGTGAAATATTTGACTGTTTTAGAAGAACATGTGCTACTTTGTAGGGAGTTTTGTCACGCTTTTAGCATGACTTGAGTCTAAGCTTGACTTTTCACCATTTTGGAGGCTTTTTGGAGTGACCTTAGAAGGTTCTTTTTTGGCCTCATTGTTGCATCTAACTAGAACCTTCTAGATAAACATGTGTGAAGGGTTTTGGTGGGTTTTTTTTGCTTAAGTATGTTCATTTTGAGCATTTTGGAGCTAGTTCTTTCTTTCCAATAGCAGGATAGCTTTGTCTTCTTGGAGCTATTTTTTATGGAGCACTATTGTAACTCAGATGGACTTGTAATACAATAAGCACTTTGAATCAATAGAATAGAGCATTTTATCTTCTCTCTTCATGTTTCATGGTATGCTATTAATGATTGATCAATTTGTCTTGTGAAAATTCATCTTTCCTTGCAAATTTTTCTCATGGTATGCATCTATTTAGTAGAAAATGTATGTTAACAGGTTATAAGCTATGTTATTGAATGGTGTTATTAGTTGTGAAACCTCTGTTTTCTTTTTAAAAGCCCTGTTTACAAACCTCCTTATAAATTACTAATGTAAACTGCATTGGAAAGTGAGTTGTGTGAATCAAGGTTTATGATATTAATTTGAATGTAATAGGATGTTATCAGGTCCAAGTTGTTTTGGTGTATCACCTTAGGTATTTTCAGTATAAGGTTCATTTTCATGCAATTCTTACCCTTTACCTCAAAAATTAGTAGTTAGGTGGCATCAAAAGGGGAAGCCAGCCCTTATCACTAGAGGTTTGCTTTCGAATAGGATACCCACAACCTAAAAGCAATCCCATGTTACATCCAAATCTACTAAGTTCGTTCAAAGATTGGAATTTAGGGTGCAGATTTGGATTCCTAACAAGTAAACTTTCCACTGATCTGCTACACTTAGGTTGAAGATTGATTTGTCTGGGAACTCTAATACAAGTGGGTTTTCTAAGTATATCGGTGCCTCTGCCAATTGATCTACAATTGCTTGTCCTTTTATGGCCTTGAATTCCACATACTCAATGTCATGTTTTGTGAGGATCATAACCCACTTTGTTGTCCACCCTGTAAGCGTTGCTTTGGAAAGCAAGTACTTAAGGGGGTCTATCTTTGCGATAAGCTTTATCTGATGGGCTAGCATGTAATGTCTGAACTTTTTTGTTGTAAATACAACTGCTATACATGCTTTCTCAATGGATGTATAGTTTAGTTCATGGCCCATCATAGTTCTACTAATATAATAGATAGCTCTCTCTTTTCCATTTTCATCATGTTGTGCCAAGAGAGCACCGAGAGTTGTCATTGTTGTTGATATGTATAAGATCAAAGGTTTGCCTAAAATTGGCGGCATGAGGACTAGCGGTGTGAGTAAGTATTCCTTGATCTTGTTGAAGGTCTGATCACACTTTTCATCCCACTTGTATGCTACCCCTTGTGGAGTAGATGAGAGTAGGGGATAGCCTTGTCTACTAGTTGCGCTATGAATCGGCAAATGGACTGGAGTCTTCCTTGTAAACCCATTAGTTGTTTTAGTATTTTAGGTGCCTCCATTTTGAGAATGGCTTTGACCTTAATAGGATCTATCTCAATTCCTCTCATGGACACGATGTGCATGAGGAGTTTCCTTAACTGTACTCCGAAGACACACTTCTTTGGGTTGAGTTTGACTTTATATTCCTCTAACCTATTGAAGATGGAGCCCAATGCGGCTATGTGATCTTGTCTTTTCTTGGATTTAGCCAATATATCATCCACATAATCTTCCACAATTTTGTGGATCATATCATGAAAAATTAGTGTCATGGCCCTTTGATAGGTTGCTCCTGCATTTTTCAACCCTAAGGACATCATATTCCAGTAATATGTCCCCCATGGGCAAGTGAAGGTGATTTTGTGTTGGTCATTTTAGCTATCATGATCTAGTTGTAACCTGAGAATCTGTCCATCAATGATAGCATCTCGTGTCTTGTCATCATATCCATGATCATGTAAATGTTTGGAAGTGGAAATTCATCTTTGGGACATGCTTTGTTTAGATCTCTGAAGTTCGTGCAAATGTGGATGCCCCTAGTGGGCTTTGAAAAAGGTACAAGGTTTTAGACCCATTCTAGATAATCTATCAGCCGTATGAACCCTGCATCTAGGAGCTTTTGCAATTCCATTTTGACCAACAATGCTATCTGGGGATGCATCTTCCTGAGCTTTTTCCTGACTAGCTTTACTTCAAGGTATATAGCTAGGTGATGAACCACAACCTCTAGATCAAGCCCAGGCATGTCGACATAGGTCCATGCAAATTTTATCTTTCTTTCTTTCAAGAACGCAGCTAGAATTTCCTATTCTTCTATGAGAAGTGACTCTACATAGAATGTTATGTGTGGTAGTTCCTCTATTCCCAAGTTGACTAGATTGCATTTCTCAGCTAATACTACTGACTTCTCTTGATGAATTGCACTCAAAGGAAGATTGAATCCTTCATCCTCCGGCGCCTCAAAGAGGTTTTCACCATTGGATACGTCCTTTATTTTTACCTTTTTTTTGGGTAAGAGAGTGCCACAGCATGGTTTTCACTCAAAGACCTAGAGATTATTCTTAGATTTTCACTTTTGTGACTAAAGGATTCAATTGTTTCCCCGTAATAGGTATGTGTGTCCATTATGATGTCAAAACCGGCCTTGTGATCTCCATATGGTACCGTATCCTATAATCCCATGAATTTTGAGAGTGCTTCATCGTTTTTGAAAGTGTCCAAAATTGGTGGTCCTCATTGGTTATAATCGATGAGTTGGGGATATACTAAGTTTATTTCATGGGTTTGATGGTCTGACTCAAAAGACAAGGTACTAATCATGAGTAGGAAGGAATCTTCGAAAAGCATAGGCAAGTCAGTTATGGGATCCTCATCACTACTACACACATCGGTTATGTCAAAGGTAAAGTTGTTTATGACTCGACTTGTGGATACTGGTAATTGAAGGGCAACTGCTAATAGCTGAGGGGGAGTTTTAACCTTTCTAATAGAGGCACCTTTTCCAAGTATGGTCACCTTCAGAGGGGTACATCTGAGGCCAAGATTTCTCATACGCTTCTCCAAAATGAGAGGTACTAGAAGTCCGTTGTCATTCTATCCAAGCTTCTTGTTTCTATCATAGCCCATACCAACCATCATCTATAATCCTTTGTTGCTCTCATCCATGGGAAGATCAGGTGTGGGTCTTTCATCTTGGTACAACAAGCTTGATATGTCTTTCTCATCTACTATTTCCCAACTTAGACCCCCCAACTTCTAAATCTAGAAGGGTCTAGTTTAAAGGTTTGGGATGATGTCTTAGTTGGTTGGGGTTGTCCATGAGACCTAGGATATTGAGGTAATTCTCCTATGATGAAAGCACTTTTCTTCATTCTGTAATCCCCACACCCATTGTCTTGGATAATGACCTTGATTTCAGAAATATCGGGAATGGCGGGTATCTTTGTCTCAAAAGTGGATACTAATGTAGTTGGGTCTACATACAGAGTGGTAGGGCCTTCATCGTTCTTTGGGACTTTGGGGATTTTATAATATTTTGTTTCCAGGCTTTTATAGTAGGCAAAGGGGGCTTAGGATCACTGTGAATCGTGACCTCTTAATTTTGATATGGGAACTTGATGCACTGATGGAAGGTAGAAGTGGTTGCTTGCATCCCATGGATCCATGGATGCCTGAGTAGGATATTATAAGGTAAATCAAGGTCTAGGACCTGACATGTGGTTTCCATAATGGTTGGCCCTACTTGAATAGTGAGCTAAATAGTTCCCTGAGACACTCTTTCCTGATCATCATATGCTCTGATTATGATGCCCTTACCCTTTTCAATGACATCCTTTGAGAATCTTAGATTCTTTATTAGTTTGAGGGAACAGATGTTTAGACACACACCCTCATCCACCAAGATGCTTTTGGATTTGTTTTTATGAACCAAGACTTCTAGGTGGACTACACAATTGTGAGATGGTTGGGTGGGAAAGTCCTAATCACAGAATGTTAGGAGGCTTGAGGTGGTGATATTTTTTACCATAGCTTGGAACTGGTCAGCATCAAGATCGGCAAAGATGATAGATGAAGCCAATGCTTCCTCAAGGATCTTTCTATGGGTTGATGAGATCTTCAGCAACTCCATGATGGAGATCTGAGTTAGGGTTCTTTTCAGCTGGTCTAGGACATTGTAGCCATGAGGAGCAGATTTCGAATTGGAGGTGGATGCCCTAGGAGGCTATGATGGTCCAACAATGGTAACTTTTCTGCCACGTTTGATGAATCCACAATCATATTTGGCTCCTTTCATACTAACAACAGTGACCATTTCATCTAGGGATGTGACAACATGATCATACACATGGTTGACATTGGCATATTTTCATTTTCCACGGTTGTTCCCTTGGTTATGATCTGACATCGGATTTGTGTATATTTTTAGGTCTTGATTTCCAGCTGGTTACTCAACATTTATGATCTTGTCATCAATGAGGTCTTGGAATAGATTTCTCAAACTCATGCAACTAGTTGTTGTGTGCCCCTTGATTTTTTGGAAATCACAAAGGTGATTCTCATTGTACCACTGTGGTTTCACTTGGGGTTCCCGATAGTTCTCATAAGTGGGAATTTTGATGAGATTTTCATTTATTAGTTTCTTCATGACTGCTTCAATTGGTTCCCCAAGGTACTTGTACTTTCATTTGGGGGGATTTCTATTTCACGGGGGTGGTCCCCCTTGATTATTTAGATTGTTGACTTGATTGTTGGGTGGTTGTTGTGATACCATGTTAGCTTGCATGTTGTTTCAATTGTTGTTTTGTGGTTGTTGGTAGGTTTGGGTGTTTTGTTTGGGAGCACTGATTATGACCTTGGCGTCCACCACACCATCATTGGCGACATTTTTGTTCCTTTCCCATGTGCGTGATTTCTCATTATAGCTGGTGGATGGGAAATTGTCTTGATTTTCTTGATATGTGGGTATTCTCCCTTATGCAATAAGGGCTCATTCGATGTTGAGCGCCTTGAGGATCAATTGGTCATAAGTGGTGATACAGTGTACCTTAAGATGAAATGCCAAGGTTTTCTCAAGATTGGTAATGATCATGCAAACTTGTTGTTCTTTCGGCATGGCCCATTTGCTCCTGTTGGCCTTGGATTGTCATCTTTACAAGAAGAAAATGAATGATTCCCCTGTTTAAGTGCAGATAGTTCCTCTAGACTAACATCCATACCGATATTGAAGGCGTAGTTTTCTATGAATGCATTTATGATCTCTTGAAACTTTTTGATGCCAAGAGGAAGGCACGATAACCACTCCATGGCAAGACCAACCAAACTTCAAGGAAATAGTTGCATCAGATATGTATCATCATATGCAACCTCCATGCAATGTACTTGGAATTCCCTTATGTGATCTTAAAGGTTTCTTGTCCCACAATATCTGTTGAATTTAGGGATTTCAAACCCCTTTGGGAATGGTACCATTGCAAGGCTCCTGTCGAACGGATAGGGAAACAAGTTGCTGGGTGTCTTTGTTGTTTTCCCTAATTAGAGATCGAGCACTTGCTATGAGAGAAATTTGATTTTTGTTTTCATGCCATCTTGTGGATCAAGGGGTGGAGTGAATGTGTTTTGAAGTGGTCAAGGTGTTTAAGTGATGGGTGGAGTGTTGGGTGTGTTGGTGCAAGTTTTTTGCATGCTCTGATGCGCGATCAAGGCTTGTTGATATGTCTGCATTTGTTGTTGTGCCAACAACGCTTTTTGTTGGTCTTGTTGTTGTTGTGCCAAAAACACTTGTTGTTGGTCTTGTTGTTGCTATGCCAACAACACTTGTTGTTGGTCGTGTTGTTGCTACACCAACAATGTTTGTTGTTGGGCTAGTAATGCTACTTCTTGTTGTGCTTGGTACTGTTGCAGGGCTTGTTGATATGATTGGTGTTGGGTTGCTTTCAGTTGTGCCTGGTATTGAGCTTGCACTGGCACTTGTTGAGCTTGGTATTGTGTTTGTTCCTAAGCTTGAGCTTGCACCTTTTGGGCAACTTGAGTGGCTTGAGTGGCTTGTTGTTGTTGTAAATAAGGCTTGGGCTTGAGCAGCCTGTTGTGTTTGTTGTTCTTGTTGTGCTTGTTGTGTAGCTTGAGCTACTTGAGTTGCTTGTGTGTTTTGGGCGTATTGCACTTGGAACTACTGATATGCCTTTTGATAGGCCTGTTGTACTGCTTGCAACGTGATGCTATATTGATTGGCCACACTTAGTCTTAGTGGCAGTGGTGGTGGCAGATTTGGAATGGTGTTTTTTTCCATGATGAGAGGTATTTTCGTATTGATGATGGGACTTGTGTGGTAGATGGTGAAATTGATATGCTTGGTCCTTGAGAGACCACGTTTATGGATGGTGTAGTGATTGTTTGGGTTGCTTGGATGGTTGCCATATGTTGTTGCGATATTGCTAGCAAGATGGGAGGATTTGGTACAATGTTTTGATTTATGATTGGGGGTTGCTTTGACTTTGATTGAGTGGTGGTAAAGGAGGTAACCCTAAACCAAGAGGTAGTGTGGATGTTAATGGCAAAGGTGGAAGTGGTGGAAAAATTGGTGGTGTGCTCCCTTGAGGAAATGATGATGATGAGGGGTCAAAGATGCCCCCTGGTCCAAATAGCCCACCTTCTCCTTGTGAAGTCATAGGGAGAGAGGTTTGTGTGTTGAGAGGATATGTCGATGTTGTGTGAAAAGATGATGATGGGTCATTGGGGTCTTGAAAGGTGAGCAGAACATGTGGGTGTAACAGGTTTTGAGGAACGGATTGACCCAAGATGGTGTTTACATCCAAATCCTGGTACTTCACAAGGGGGTGTGTTTGTAATGCATGAAGTAATGAGATCCCCTTGTTTACAATTGGTTGGGTTGGAGCAATAGATGTTGTGATTTGAGGGATGGTTTGAGTGATGCTTTGAAATGGAGGTGTGGATGAGATTGGGGATGTGGATGAAATTGGGGGCATGATCCCAAGAGGTTTCTCCACAAAGTTCTTGCATCATAATTGGAAGGGAGTTTAGCCCCTTCTTTAGCTAATTCAAGCATGTATTGGGAGGTATTGAGTCTCATCATGGTATTGACAATTCTATGATTTTCTTGATTTTGGACCATTTCAATAATTTCATCTTGTGTCATCCCTAAGACATTATTGGTGACCTCTTCCACTTGACCTTCCTCTTGAGGATTTTGTGATGATAGAGGGAGATTAGGTAGGGGATTGTTTGATCCAACAGGATTGATTTTGGAAGTGGTTTGACTTAAGTCACTTGAAGTTGATGTTTCTTTGTTCGTTTCCATGTTCTTCTTGTGTTGAGATCTAGTTTGAACCATAAAATAGGGATCAATTTTCAAGAATGTAAGAGATGAACCTCTAATTCTTTGGATTGATCTAATCTGTAGGTACAAAAAAAGAAAGTATAAGATAGTAAGGATCAAAAGGATGGTGATGATATGATGAGATATGAATGATTGGTGGATGATTGGAACTCTCAGGAGACCTTGAAGGGGATACTAAACTTTAGGGCTTTGGTTTTGATATTTGATTTTATTTTGGATTGATTTGATTTGATTTTGATTTTGATTGGATTTGGTTTGGATAATGAACTCATAAACTCTAAGAGGTTGGATGTTGTCCTAGAGTATATTTGTCCACAAGATGATAATATGACTAAGTGTGCAAAGAATGATTCATCTACACACACCTAATCAAACACGATGATTTTGATTTGATTCAAGGATTTTCCCAAAGTTTAGCATAAAGGATTGTTTCAAGATTTCCAAGAGTTGTTGGTGAGGTGATTTGATGTTTAAAAGATGGATGAAAGTTTTGATTTTGATCCTAAGAGAGTTAGAGAGACTTTTTTTAGTAGACCAAGGTGTTGAAGAACATGCTAATACTTCCTATGTGAGATACTCAAACCTTTGAGAGATACTTGGATTTTTACAATAGTAAAATGAATAAAAATTTGGATTGTTCCTTGATGCACGTTTGTAAAAGTTGAAAGTCAATCTTTCTCTAAACTTGTAAAGCATAGACGACCTTTTCTTGCGAACTTTTTGACTAAGACCTCTGGACTTTGGTTTTCAGATTTTGATCTGTTGGGAAATCATTTGAAAGAGCACATGTGTGAGGTCCAATTATTTCTTATCTTTTCTTAACGAGTCCTTTTTACCATAAACACTTTCTTGATTAAGTTTTCAAACTAAATGTCTAATATCCCAATTTCTTCTCATCCCACAAAATCCATTATGTGGAAATCAAGGAAGTTAAAGAAATAGTTTACCTAATGTTGACTTTAGTGAGATAAAATTGTGATGTAAATTCAAATTCTTAGAAGCCTCTAAGGATTGAATCCCTAGGGCAAGCAATAACACTTGAATTTTGTCAAAGGTATTTGATTCCTCTAAAGGGTTTGAAATTTGATGATCATTTTGAATAGTTTTTTTCCAATGTTTAAGATCCAAGCAACGTGTTTTGATTCCAAGAACATGTACAACCCTATGGATAAAAAGACAATATTCATTGAGTTCCCACTTGGATAAATCCAGCTACGCCTACTCTTAGCAGATGATTAGATGCTTGACCACACAGGCTCCCCCTTATAGTGCACTCGCTTCTCGGGTCAGCCAAGCATTAGTACCCATGAAAATCCAATGGCATACTTCTCATCTCTACTAAGAGCCATAAAAATGTGGGATGGCTTCAAAACAACCATTCTTGCACCAACAAATAGATTAAGGATTTGGGCCTTCCAAACAAGATGTTCTAGTATAGGAATTTCGTTCATGGGGAATCATCCATATGGAAAGAGGCCATTGCTACCCTTCTTGTTGGAACAATCCTTGTGATACTTGAACTTTCCTCAAGTACCCACACTTATATACCAATTGGAAGTCGCTTGGCTTTAGCGTGTTCCCAGTTGGGTCGTTCCCTGGGGTGATTACTTTTTCCCCCTAGGCAAGCCTTCTAAGGATAAACAAAAGTGAGCAAGCACATTCGTAGTTTGATCAATCTTTGTTGAGAAACAAAGAGAGAACACACGTGATATAATCCACTCACACTCGCAAGATTTTGTTCAATTTTAAGAATCCAAATTGAAGTGTGAAGGAAATCACTTATACAACTTAATATCACAAAAATACTTTTGATTATCAAGATCATCGTGAGGCGTGAGAGAAGCGCATACATCTTTTATATGATATTACTTTGGATAAGAGATTACAAAACATAAAAACACATGTTCATTTTAATCCTTCAAAGCAAGAATTGGATTCTTTTAAGCACCAAAAGGAAATGTGAGATTTGCTTGTTCAATTGTTAAGCTTTAAACAAAATCTAGTAAGTTACCTAAGGTTCTTTTTAATCCTTTTGTCTTGTTCTTTTTTAAGCCCAAACGAAAATTAGTGAGTCCTAAAAAGCATGAAGATGACAAAGTCCTTAGAAAAGGAATTACAATTCCCCCCCAAACTGTTTAAAAATGCTTGATACAATGAGATGATGATGCCATGGAGAATCCTTTGTCTTTGTCTCCTCCCTTCACTTTTGATCAAGCCAACCTACAAAAATTGGCTAGAACTACAGAAATAGAATCCAAAAACCAGTTAGTAGTCAAAAGCAACCAAAATGAAAAAGCACATGTCAAAATTAATTTGTGAATTGCCCTTTACCCAACTCTAGCAACGTAGTCTGCAAAGGTGGCGCAATTTGAAGAGGTCAGCAGTGTTGTGTGGTGACACTAAGAATGATAGCAGCACTCTGTGACAAAACCAATCAGCGCGATTGCGGCGCTATATTGACTAAGTGACACTATTTAGAGTTTGGATGTTCAATGATAGAAAAATGGCCCAGCGTCGCTGTTTGAAATTCAAATTTTTGGGCGGGAAGAACACAGTGTCGCATTTTGGAGTTTGATAGCAACGCTAAATGGGGTCATTGGATTGATAGCAGTAGAATTTCTCTATTAGCGACATACTATTCGTGTAGACACAAAAGGTTTCAAAAAACCACAAAATTTTGAAGAAAAACGTGTTAAATTCTTCAAGTTTTCCCTCCTAGCGCCAAAATGTGAATGGTGATCCTATACCTATACAAACACAATCAAACAACACATCATTAGTCTATTATGCAAGCTAAATCAACATTCCCCATGGAATTCATTTGAAATGCAAATAAACAAGAAATAAGTGAACACAATAAGAAAGCTATTGAATCCTATCTAATGTAAAAAAACTCTCAATCCCATGGGGGAATTGGTGCCATTTTGATGTGGAAAATGGCCCTTTACCAATCCCTTGTAAGCTTCAATGATGATTTGATGAATATTTGATGCTTCCTTGGTGAAATTCCTGCATAACCTAGCTATGAAAATGTGAAAATGGATGAACAATGGATGAGCAAATTCAAAATCTCAAGATAATGTCTTTGCATGAAGTTTTGATCCAAAATCCAAACGAGAGCCTCTTATTTATAGATGTGAAAGATGGAGGATGAGGAAAAATGGATGAATTTGGGACAAAAGACTAACCAATAGCATGAAGCCACTTGTCAACATGTGAGTGGACAAAGGTGGAGCACATTTTGGTGAATGTGCAATTAAATGCAATTAGGTGGAATTTCAAAATGGATGAAATGACAAGTTGGAGGGAGAAGAAAATGAAGTTAATGCCACTTGGCTCAAGGAAAAAGGACATGTAGGAGGTTTAAATGCCTTTTTGGAGGGATTTTTCAAACTTGGAGAATATTCCCTTCTTTGATGTCTTTTTGAATGAAAATAGATGATTTAATAAATCAATTAAATAGATTTTCATGTGCAAGTTGCAAAATCTAGAGGATTTGAGTGATTAGTGTTAGGATTAATCATGATTTGATTAATTTAGGTGGAGATTAGTTGATTTGGCACTCTAATTTAAATTTTAGGATTTAAATAAATCAAAGTGAGAGGAATAATGTATTTAGAATTAATTAAATAAAGTTTCATTTATTTAATTAAAGAGGATGATGTTAGATTAAATCAAATAAAGATTAATTTATTTAATTTAAGGGAGGTGGCCTTAGAGCTTAATTAAATAAACTAAATTATTTAATTAAAAGAGGGACTATAAGATTAATTAAACAAAATGATTTATTTAATTAATAGGAGATGATGACTTAATCAGATAAAATTGATTTATTTAATTAAGAGGTGGAATGTGGTGAATTTAATCAAATAAGGATTATTTAATTAAATAATTAGTAAAGAGGATGATTAAAGAATAACTAGTGTTAGTAAGTCAGAATCGAGTATATGTTATCAATCAAGATAATTTATGTGTCTACAAGTACAACTAGTACAACACTTGGGCTCATACTCTCTTTGTATCTGTTTAACTCTGCATTCTCTACTGGTGTCATCTGGTGCACACAAATAGCTCTTGGAATAAGATCTGATACTCCGGATTAGTGGTAATCCATCAGGCACATTTTCTAATACAAGATCTTGGTACTCTGTTATTAGTTCAGTGACTTCCTTCTCTGATGCTTCTTCTCCTCTTGTGGTGATTCTTACTGTATCTACAGCTCCACATGTTCTCATGGATTCTGCTTACCACACTTCCTTTTGATTCTGTCAAGGTGATTCTCTTTCCAAAGGTGTAAGTATTCTTTCTCCCATCATGTATAGATATTGCCAAGGATGACATACATCCATCGGCATGATATCACATAGTACTTCATCATGATGTGACCCTTTACGAAATTTTACTAAACATTGCTCACTTACTAGTATCTTGTGCTCATCTTGAATCCAGGCTATCTTATAAGGCTTCAGATTTTTTCTTCTTTACAAATTCAACTTTTTCACCATTTCCTCATAAACTAGGTTATTTGTGCTACCACTATGAATGATAACTTTGTAACACTTACCTTTTGCTTTGCATCTAGTTCGAAACAAAATTTTACTCTACGGTGCTTCCTTAGGGACTTCTTTCTCCTAGATCAATGCTCTCCTCATGAATAATGATTCTCCCTTCTCAAGGCATCCTCCGCAACAAGGTGATTTCACTGGTCTGCTATCTGATTCTTCATGCTTACCTTCTTGTTGACACTCAAATGCTCTATGTCCTCCTTTGCACTTAAAATAGGTTCCAGTTCTCTTGTCATATCATCTCTCAATATCCATCTTCTTACCTTCTTGTTGACACTCAAATGCTCTATGTCCTCCTAGCTTGCACTTAAAATAGTTTCCTCTACCAAATTCATCCTTACCAGACTCAAATCTTCCCTCCTTGATATAAGTTCTCTTGATCTTATATCCTTTCTCACATCTCTCTAATATCCAACTCATTGTGGTCAAGAATTGTAGCCTCCTCTATTGTGGCAGTTGGAATTTATGTTGTCTCTCCCTTTATGGTATGAATTGGAATCCTTCTTTTCCTTGTGGTATGAATCTCTATCCTTTATTTTCTCTGCATATGGTTTTTCTCCTCCGGAATGTGACCTTCCTTTCTAAAATATACCTTCTCTTCCTCTCTGCCTTTGTTCATGTCTTTTGTTTAGCTTGTCCTCCACCTTCAATGGAAACTAATATGTTTCCTCTACCAAATTCATCCTTACCAGACTCAAATCTTCCTAGATGTTCATCCTCAACCCACTGATATATCTTGCTACTTTCTCCTTGCTTGCTTCACTATGTCCAGTCCTGATGATGATCTTATGAAATTCCTTAGTGTAATCTTTCACAGTCTTTTCCTTTTGTCTCAGGTTTTGCAATCTCTTCAACAACTCCAACTCATAGTCCACAAGTATAAACCGGTTCTTCAATTTTGTCACCATTCTATCCCATTTCACAATCTTCTCTTTTCCTTTTCAGTTTCTCTCCATTGAACCTCCTTCCCCCATATTGCAACATGTCGTTTTAGTTTATTCTTTACAAATTTCACTCTCTCCAGATCTTCAATTTCTTCATACTCAAAGTATTCTTCAATGTCATTATCCAATCAATCAACTCTTCAGGGTTTAGGTTACCAATATAGTTCAAAATCTTCATTCTAGGTCACTTTCCTATTTTTGAAAAAGCCTTCAACATCTTCATCTAATATGATTCTTCCTATTTTGTGGTTTCTTTAGTTAGATTTGCAGCTTGAACTTCATCATCATCACTTTCATCATTAGGTCTAGGGTTTAAGCATTTTATCCAGTCTTCTTCAACAATATCCAATCTCACTTTCATTGTTCGCATCATTTCCATCATCTCATATATATTTCCAACAACATTAACAATAGTATGAATTCTCCTCGATGACATCTCTTCCTAGGATCTAGTGCAACTACCTCAAGTCAGTGATCTGGCTACAGGGTCAGAACTGCCTCACAATCGGTGATCTATTGACAAACACAAGTAGGTTTCCTCGAGTCGGCGATCTATTCACACAAAGATCTTATGGAATTTGTTGCTCAACTTCGCTCTCCTTGCCCAAGGTTCACAACTCGCTCTGCTCTCCCAAAGGTCTGCAACCTTGCTTTGATACCACTTGGTGCAGTCTAGGATGGAGGGTCCAGAAATAGGATTGTCCAACCTTGCAGCAAGAGTAAACATAATGGAAACTCGAATAATTGAATAACAACCACACATGAAAGTATATATAATGATCAATTATTCACTGGCAAGATGCCTTGCCTTTTGGCTTGCAGATTATAGAATGATATGGTGTTAAGCCTAGAAATACAATGCGGGTCAAAGCCCTTATCCTCCTACTACTCTATCTCTACCCACTCTACTTGATTTCCTAATGCAACTACATAATGCCTATATATATATATATCAATTCCCCGCTCTAGAAAAGGTCCGCGTCGACCTCAAGAGGTCTCAAACCCCAAAGTTGATGAAAAGTGTTAAAAGGTCGGCAAAAACATATGGTTTTCCCTTGATCCTCAGAAAAACATGATGTGAATAGGAACAAAGGTCCCTTGATGAATGTGCATCCTTGTGAAATGGTTTCCTAAGCTCCGCAAGTCATGAGATAGGTCTGCACACTTGAAAAGCCAAGACTGGTTAGTGAATGCTCTCTGTCCACTTACAACTGATATTCTGTTAGCGATGTGTTCATAATGGAATCTCCAAAACTATTGAATTTTGGATATAATGTAGATGTTGCAATGAATATCATATATCCTCCTTCGTGAGTTCTAATGTTACAATGCGGTATGAAATACTAAGACTGGGTCTTGATAGTTGACTACTGAAATGCAAAAAAACATGAATACAAATATTTTTGGTTGATGCAAGATTGCTTGAAACCTAGGATGCTCCTACATCATCATTTATGCATTTGTATGTTGCATTTTAATGAGAGGATGAATGATTAGAGTGCCTATATAGTTGATTATTGGGACTAGTAGTATGGTTGTTTATCATGATGTCATAGATAGCTTGGTTTAGTTGGAGATTTTAACAAGTGATGTTTTGGTGTTAGTTTATCTTCTTGGATTGAAAATCTTGGTTCTAATTTATTATTTGGAGTTATTGGCATTGCAGTTGATTGTATGTGGACCATTGTTGATCTTCATTTAGGATATGGTCATCATGATGTCATGGATAGTTTAGTATCATAGTTTAATGGGAACTTTGGTAGTGATGTGGATTCACCATATGGTGATGGATGATCTTCTGTAATGGTTGTGGGCATCATGGAAAAGCTCTTCAATCATGATTCTTGTATACAATTACATTACTTTGAAATCTTGAGTTCCATTGATAGGATATGGTTATCTTCATGTGATTATATATGTTGACATCTTGGTTGGCCATCTTCTAAGGACTCTTGGATTCTTTGGTTTAGGTGTCAATTTATGACTTACTAGTTTTGATAGGTGATCCTAGGTTGAGAGGATGGTTTGGTGTTGTGACATGTTAGAATATTAGAATGATATAGGTTCTCTTGGGATCAAGATATGTTCATTTGAGCATGTGATCTCCTAGGAAGAGATGTTAGACCATGACATCATGGTGATTTTTTTATTCTTGAGTTGGAGATTTAACTATGATGTGGTTAATTCTCTTTGTATTTAGTATATTATGTAAGAACCCTCTTGTCCTTGCTATAGGTTTTCAAATACAAATGATGTATTTCTTTTGTGTTTTTGAAAGATATGAGAATTCTTTGGTATTTTCCAAATAAGATGCCAGGAAGAGAAAATGCATAAAGGATATTTTAATTATTAAATATAATGAAACTAATAGTGCAACAACTGAGATTGCATAACATCATTAAATTATTAAAGTCTTTACATCATCTTCATACCCGAAATAATGACTACATAGAAATCCTTCAATTTTGAAATCTCATGGCAGCAAAAACTGAATTCTGGAGATGATCAATTTGTCTTATTTGAAGACTTCTCCACCACAATGATGACTGAAAACAATTGAAGTTTTCTGGATTCCACCAATGATGAGGATAGGAGCATCAAACTAGGCATTTTAGCCCCTCGACTCCAAATTTTTTCTCAAACCCTTGGATGGTTGGCCTATAGCTGTCAATATAGCCTCTAAATCACCTTCAGTCTGCTCCAACTTGATGACCCTTTGCAATAATAAAGTCCTGATTTTTTGTGCATAAACCCTTCGATAAGCTTGCAAAATTTTCACAATTAAGCTCAAATATGGTTGATGGTTACAACCAACCTTTATGGAAATCCTTCAAAAGATCTCTCACAACCTTAGGAATGCAAAATCAAAGAGAGTAATCATTCTTAATGACCAACTTATGCAAAAACCCTAGCACTCTTCTTCTCACAACCAAATTACCAAAAAGCATAAGTGTTGAATGGATGAATGAATGACAAATAGCTTTTGTTAATGCTTTATATAATATCCAAGATGAGGTTGATCCTCTAGAAGGCTCTTTTTAATCATTTAAAATGATATTAAATGTGCACTTTATAACTTAATAATAATTCCTCATAAATGGGTGCCCAAATCAAAATATCATTTAATGTACTTTAAGTGAACTTTTTAAGGGTCATGGCCCCATTGGACATAAAGTGTGGTTAAGAACTTTATAATATGCCTTTATAATATTTTATTATCATTTAAGTCACTTTAATGATAATAACTCCTTTAATAATCATTAATTCATCATATCAACTGAACCTAAGGATCAACACTGCATCCAAGACTTGTCTAGGTGCCTTAATAAATATAGAAATATCAGATTCCCATGACCTAATGACTTACTATAAATATTAAATGTGTATAATTGAGTCCTAAAACACCAAACGAAGGCCAATCCTAAACCAAACTATGCTTTGGAGAAGAAAACAACTAGAGAACTGCCAAACAAGACCCTCTAATCATCTCCATTTGCCTACAAGGGTCAGCTAATAGGCTAAACCATTAAGAAATTGGAATGAGCTAAAAAGGGTACATTACAATCTGCCCTCCCTAAAATTACTTATCTTCGAGCAATCTCAACTACCAAAAGAAAACCCTCTGAAAGATCACTCCACCTGGGTCACACAGGTAGAACTATGTAATGTCCCTCACATCAACAACCATCTCCTACAATACCAACATAAGCTCAACTACACAAAATATCCATGGATCCCAAACCCAGAATGGAAGTTTGCCACACATATCCCTCTCTAGCTTCCACTGAGATAGTCTGATATCAACTTCACCATGCTGGAAATGGTGAAGCAACCTAATGGGATCCATCCAAACTACAGTTCCATACCTGTCACTACCCGAATCCCAATACAAACAAACCTCACATTCATTTGTCATGGAGAGATACAAATATTTAAAAGTATCTGCAACACATCTCTTTTTATCCTTTGCCAAACTCCCATGGATGTGTTGACTATCCCTCATAGGTGTTGAATGATGTGCAATCACTCCTCTTAGGTTGTTGATATGAAACGGAACAACACCTTCAAAATGACAAGGCCAACCTATGGGAATGTAAAAGATACCAACAGGTTCATAGGATGATGGAATATCTTCCTTATGTTGCTCCCCCATGACAAGAAAATGATATAACTCTCCTCCAGACTCATGTGTAGCAATGACATTAGTGGTTGATCCATTAAGTGTGTATTCAATATTTTCACCCATCTCTAAAACTTGAGCCTTTAATAGGCTCTCAACCAGAGGCAACTCATGAGACTCAAGATGCAAGTTATGTATACCAATAGGATTTTTTGAATCACATCTCTTCTCTTGTTCACACATAACTGCATATTCTTCATGCATTCTTACCTCAAGAAGATTCTTCTTTGCATGCTCAACTTTTACATGTTCTTCTCTTGAAAGAACTAGAGTTCTAAGGTGTGACTCCCTTTGTTTCTTCGCTAGATCTAGCTGGTTCCAACGTTCCTTGACCTCCTATAAACAATGTTTTGTTTGGGCAGCCAACATCTTTTCCTTCTTAGCTCTTTGTAACCACTCATTACACCTATCTTGTGTCCTTTTAACATCTTCTATAGTGTGATGCACAACATAAAATTACTTGTGGCTTGAATCCACAATACATTCTTCATGTTCAACATGCAAAACTTCAATGCTAACAATAGGAGATTCCATGATGTTTTCATCTTCATGTGATTTATCTATCACCTTATGATTGCGTGAAGGTATTGGACTATTGTTCATAAAATTAGATTATCCTCGAGGCTAATAATATCATCTTGGGGTTCTACCACACCTTTATCAAGATGTTAAACTTTCTCATCAACTACCACTTCAATTTTAACCCCATTTTCACCTGTAGGTTCAAACTCATTTTGAAGCATTTCCTTTTTCTTATCCTTTCCTTTAGATTTTCCAAACATTCTTAGAAATCCCCATTGTGTTTCTGGATCACTCATCAAATCATACAAATTTTGCATCAAATCAATCATGGATTTATCGAAAGCCATTTTTACAACTCAAACTCAAACTTTGAATACTTCTAATTCACCCAATGGGATGGCATGGAACCACTCTGATACCACTATAAGAACCCTCTTGTCCTTGCTATAGGTTTTCAAATGCAAATGATGTATTTCTTTTGTGTTTTTGAAAGATATATGAACTCTTTGGTATTTTCCAAATAAGATGCCAGGAAGAGCAAATTCATAAAAGGAGATTTTAACTATTAAATACAATGAAACTAATAATGCAACAACTGAAATTGCATAACAACATTAAATTATTAAATTCTTTACATCATCTTCATACCCGAAATAATGACTACATAGAAAGCCTTCAATTTTGAAATCTCATGGCAGTAAAAACATAATTTTGGAGATGATCGATTTGTCTTATTTGAAGACTTCTCCACCACAATGATGACTGCAAACAACTAGAGTTTTCTGGATGCCACCAATGATGAGGATAGGAGCATCAAACTAGGCATTTCAGCCCTTAGACTCCAACATTTTTCTCAAACCCTTGGACGATTGGCCTGCAACTGTCAATACAACCTCTAAATCACCTTCAATTTGCTCCAACTTGATGATCCTTTGCAACAATAAAGTCCTTCTGATTTTTTGTGCATAAACCCTTCAATAAGCTTGTAAAAACTTCACAATTAAGCTCAAATATGAGTGCTTGTTACAACCAACCTTTATGGAAATCATTCAAAAGATATCTCACAACATTAGGAATGCAAAATCAAAGAGAGCAATCGTTCTCAATGACCAATTTGTGCAGAAACCCTAGCACTCTTCTTCTCACAACCAAATTACCAAAAAGCATAAGTGTTAAATGGATGAATGAATGAAAAATAGCTTTTGATGATGCTTTATATAATCTCCAAGATGAGGTCGATCCTCTAGAAGGCTCTTTTTAATCATTTAAAAGGATATTAAATGTGCACTTTATAACTTAATAATAATTCCTCATAAATGGGCGCCCAAATCAAAATATCATTTAATGTACTTTAAGTGAAATTTTTAAGGGTCATGGCCCCATTGGACATAAAGTGCAATTAATAACTTTATAATATTTTATTATCATTAAAGTCACTTTAATGATAATAACTCCTTTAATAATCATTAATTTATCATATCAACTAAACCCATGGATCAACACTGCATCCAAGACTTATCTAGGTGCCTTACTGAATATAGAAATACAAGACTCCCATGACCTAATGAATTACTATAAATAGTAAATGTGTATAACTGAGTCTTGAAACACCAAACAAAGTCCAATCCTTAACTAAACTATGCTCTGGAGAAGAAAACAACTAGATAACTATTAAACAAGATCCTTTAATCATCTCCATTAGGCTGTGAGGGTTAGCTAATAGGCTAAACCATCAAGAAATTAGAATGAGCTAAAAAGGGGACATTACATATTAATATTTTTCCTAGGAGCTTCATGATGGTGTAATGTTGTGTTTGGATTTTATCATGGATTGACTGGTTGTATATGCTCATTGATATTTAGAGATTGAGGTGAGGCTACATTTTTTTGAGTTAAGATATATTTTTGAGATGGTTACTCTTTAGAGGTTTTAATAGGAATTCCAAGAATCCTTCACTTAATATGGACATGAGTTCATGATGGATGAGAGAAGATTGTTCTTTAAGAGAGTCATTGTGACTTGGTATATCTCGGAGGAGAAATTTCATTCCCCACTCTTGGTCTACTTGATAGATAATCATTTGATACATATTTCCCACTTTATTTTAGGTGTATTATGTTTTATGATTTATCTTCGCATGGATATGGATCTTGAGCAATACTTTTTAGTTTTGGAGTGTTTGGCATGGTTATCTCCTTGTTTATATGAGTTTATTTGTGAGAATTTATAGGGGATGTTATTGAGTTGATTTTTTGTTTTTGGGAATGGATTTGAATTTAACATTCCTTGGTTTTAGAGAGGCTTACATCCATGTTGGTTATATGGGATACAACTATTTTGTTTGACCTGTTAGATCGAACAGTTGGTTGTTGTTGAGGACTTTTAGTTAGAGTTTTTTAAAGGAGATCTTACTTGGCACAACTTAGCACTTTGAGGTGTCGGTAGTACTTGTTATTTGATATGATTTGTAGGTTTTCTATTTTTTCCCATGGTTACTTCTTGAAGGTTTATGTTTACATGTTTTAGTGTGAAGAACTTTGGAGAGTTATCGTGATTAGTTGTGAGGGAGTATGAATTTTTGTTGTTGTTGTATGTATGGATCAATGTGATTGTTCTTTTTAAAACATGGTTTTTATTATTAGCCACACCTTAGTTTGAGTGTTGATAGGTATATTTAAAATTCCTTGATTTATTTTTGGATTTTACTTGACCCATGTAGTGGAAGTTCTTAGATATATATGTTCTTCATTTATAGGTTTTATACAAGGAGCTTGCGATTGTAGTTTATTGGTTGGATATCTTGTTGACATGCATTTTATTGATGGTTTTGGATACCTTTGGATATATAGATAATTGGATGTATTGGAATTTTCTATGGTTGTTATTCTAGTCATGTGGGTTTTTTTGGGTTGTAACTTTGAGCCTTTTTTATCACTTGAATTTGATGCTTGTGTTCTTGGGGTTGGTGCATCTTTACCTTGGATTGTTCCTTTTCTTCCATGTGTGGCATGTTAGAGGATGAGAGGAGTTCTTGCTTGAGATGGTGGTCACCTTAGATATCTTGATGGAGCACAAGAGCATGCTAGAGGTCCATGTGGTTTCATGGATGGCCATGATGATTTATTCCATCAATTGAACCTTATGCAATGTATACAACAAGTGGAAGAATATTAAGAAAAAGGGTGTTGCACACATTGCACAAAAGTGAAATATTTTAATCAAGTAAAAAATATTTATTTATGGTGCATCTTTGAAGATGTGTTTAGCCACATTAATTTATTTTTTTATGTTTACTTCTAGAGTTAAATGGGACATTGGTTATACATTTTATGTGTGGGTTGCACATTGGAAAAATATTTAATATCAAGAAAACTTAGTGCCAAAAAAAATGTTGGGTTCAATGATTTTGAGGCACATGATTTAACCAATACCACATAATGGTTTTGTGTGATCTTAAATCTATAAAAGAAAGCATATGTTTAGTGGTTGAGGTTGGTTGTCATTTGTATTGAGCCCTCCTAAAGAGTGCATATGTGAAGCATGATGTGAGATGTGTAGTTTCATGGTCACCCATTATGCTTGGAAACATGGAGGATGCACTGAAGAAGCTTGATGATTCATAAGTTTTCATGGAGACTCTATAAGTGTATCATGATATAATTAGTTTTGAATAATACATTAAGTGTGGATGCTTTTGGAGGCTAGTTTTTTCTCTCATGGAGGGTTTTACAAGAGTACATTGTGTCTAATCTTGTGGTATATATTTTGATTTATGGTTATTTTGTAAGCTTCTATACATGTTTTTATCATAGGGTTATGTAGAAAATGGTTTGATCAACTTGGTAATTTCCTAGCATGTGGGTCATGGCTTAGACTATCAAATTATCATTATACTATCATGTATGCTCATATAATTTTTTTCACTTACAATAACCACCTTCCAATAAGTAAATTTCATCATTCTAAAATTTATCACTTTTAGTAAAGGTACTTGAGATATGTGGAATGGTCATGCTACCCTTGTTTATCCATTTCTCATGTGTCTTTGGAATTGGGTTATTTGTGCCCCTAGAATATTTACATTTTTCTTTGGAATCCATGTGAGGAAGTGCCTTTAGAATATGTAACAATGGAATTTACTAAATTTTACTTTCTTATTTTCCTTTGGAGGATAATGATAACTTTCTTACTTTTGTACTTATGGATGATGAGAAAAATCTTGTTTTTGATTTTTTGTTGGTTGAGGGAAAGACTTGGAACTTGTTTTTATTTCTTGATATACCTTAAGAGGAAATGAAGACAACTTCCTTTGCTTCATTTTTTTTTTTGTGACTCTTTCTTAGGTCCTTTGATATAAATGTATATGATATAACTTAAGAACCTTATTTTTACATTCACAAGGAGCTTCTTTAGAGGTTCTCATATATAATTTATCATGTGAAATGACTTGACTTGTAAAAAAGTACATACACATCTCTCAAGTTACTTTGAAAAATTTATCACCATGAGCATATTTTAAGCATTAATAAATCATGGATGGAACCACCCTTACCTGCTTAATACAAGGCCTTCCAAGTGACATAGAAAACCTAATAGGAGACAAAATAACATGGAAAAATAACTCAACTTCCTTGAGTCCCACTTGGAGAGGCAATATTATGCACCCTAGTGTAGAAATTAGAATACCATTAGTTATTTTCAATGAGATATATAAATGTGCATAACTATTGATACCATCACACATGGATAATCATAGATAGTATCATACATATACAATCATTCATAATACTTAGTGTCAAGAATCTCCTCATCATAAAATAAAATAATTGGAGGTACAAAAGGAGAAGAATCTTGAGCATGAGTCATCCCCACAAAAGTATCTATATGGGAATGTAAAGATGAACCAACATGTAGTATATTCGTAAAATATATATCCACATGTATATGTGCCATAGAATTGGAAATATTCTTGAGCATCTATTGGAAACATATATGATATTATATTAAGAATATGAAGGAATGGATTGTTTAAAATTTATAAATTTTGACTAGGTGTAACAACCAAATGATTATCCCCATCATTAGCACTACCACTTTAGATGACATTATTAACTATCAAAAATTTCAACTTATGCTTGAGAGCCATATACATTTATGTGTGATGTCCATTACCTCTATGATAATGATAAATCACATTCTTATTACATCCATTAGAGAATCCTCTAGATAGAACAAATGGATGGGTCAATAGACTTTGAAACACATGCTCTAGAGGTTCACTCAGACTTATAAATTATCTAATAGGTTTGAGTCTTATATAAATGATATTATAGGTAGTAGATTAGAATTGGGCTTAGTCTCTTTCTTATTATTACCCCTATAGAAAGCATTTTCCTTTTGAAACTTGGAAGGGTATGAAGGAATGCAAGGTATACGAGAGGACCCATATTTCAATCCATTGAAAGAAACTTGAGTTCAATATCATTGACATGAGCACAAGACTCCATGAAAGATGTAAAACTATTCAAACAATAACTCGTTGGAGATAATAAACCCTTAACAGAAAGATGTGTAATTCATCATCAAGTAGGGGGTGTTTCATTTTAGCACAAAGATATTGAAAAAGAATAAGATATTTTTGTAACCTTGAGCATGCTCAAATGAATTATAAACAATAGTTTTAAAGCCTGTATATTAATTGAAAATGGTTAAGAGAAGTTTTAGTTATTCAAAATAATGGATAAAGTTAAGAACCAAATAATATAACCATTACATAATATAGTCTTGAAGATTGCAAGAAAATATCTTAGCCAAAATTTTGTCATCATAAGCATGGTCTAAGCATGTTATCTTGAATGCTTGCAAATGAGTACTAGGGTCACCTTTTTTGTAGTAAAATTCAAAGCAAGGTGCCACAAAACCAACACATAATGAATAGTTCACATTTTCAAATGCAAGAGGTGTGAAATGAGCTGGAGAATAAGTAATTATATCTTGCCCACCAAATATCAAATCAAATTTATTCTCAACTCTATCCAAATTTTGTATAAGTGCATCATGGGTGGAGGTAGGGACATTGGCAACAACAATAACATGGGTAATAATAGAGGGATTATAAAGGGGATGGGAAAAAAGAGGAAATAATACAACATTATGGGAGTGAAAGGAAATATTATGAGGTCAAGAGGAAAGTGTGATACTATTAAAGGGAGACGAAGGGATGGTACTAGTGGGAAAATGTAAAGGAATGGGAATAGTGGGGTGAGAAGTAAATGGGAAGCTAGTAGAATAAGAGGTAACAATACCACTAGAAGAAGGGACATGAGAAGTGAAAGTCAAACTAAAAGTGGTATCATGCGAGGGAGGCATAATAAGGTGGTCTATCTCAAGATGAGAATAGGAGGTATCAATGGAAGAAAGGTGGGTGGGAAAGCATGAATATGCACCATACAAATAACTAGAAGAGGGAATTTTAGTACCAATTTTGTGAAGAATCTTTGTACCAAAGGGTGCACTAGTCAACAAATTATGGAGACAAAAATAAATATGTAGAAGAGGTAGCATTAACAAGCTCTCAAAAAAGTATTTTTTTAGAGAGAGAAAGATCTTGCTTATCCACGTGTATCGTGATCAAAATTAGATTACTCAAATGATTAGCCTTAATGGGTATCTCTTGATCAATGAGATAAGAAGCCAAATGAGGGGTTAGATGAGCACTCCTCAAAGGTAAACTATAATTTCAATTAGATGGATTGACATAAATAAACCCTAAAAATAGAAATAATTATAAATAATGTGTCAAAAGGACTAGAATGAACATTTGATATAATTAACCTCATCTTTAAAATGAAAAAGTTAACTCGAAGTGGTGTAAGAGTGTGTTGGTTGTTCTAACTAATGTCCACAATTATCTACAAAGTAGCCAATTCTAATGCTCAATAATTGTGAGGAGTTGGTCAATGAATAATGATTTTAATATCCTTCTACACTTCAAGCTCTGCAAAACCTAGGTGGGTGTACCTTAAAAAAATATCTAGAAACAACCGATAATTCACATGACATTGAAATAATAGATAGATTCTCATGCATTTAGACAAGGATGTGTACATTTTGATACAATAATAAGCTAATTCCTTGCAAAACTTAAATTCCTAATTGTTAGAATATCAAATAATTATTATAACTTAGAAATGAATTAAGAATTTTCATTTTCAATGGTCCTGGACTCGTGAATAGCCTACTTGCTTGGATTGGTGTTTTAAACCATGGGTAATAGAGTCATGAGATCATGAGATCCTACAAATTCCTTCAAAACAACAATTTAAAACAACCCCAATAGATATTCAATATTATTGCTTTACAATAATATGTCCTATATTGAGATTCAATTTCAATTCTAATTAATAATCCTTGAACAAATTAAGACTCTCAATATTCCAATTGTAGAAAATTAATATATTACTTTAATAGAAGTTATAAAGAAATATGCATTGCATAACACTGCAAAGATGAACTCAAAGATCTTTGATCATTTTATTCATAAGAGAAATATATTATACATTGGAGATAATTTTCATTGAATCATATGTCCAAGTATCTATATCTTCTAGGAATGTATATTGATGTACAAAAAATTATACTTGTAGTCACTTTTCCTTGAAACCTAGAACAAGACTTAACCTTTCGAAATAAAACTTGCCTAATTACAATGACCATAATCCTAAAAAATGGTTCATAATTCCCATCGATAGAACCAAAGGAGCAAACAAGCTCAAAGCCTTGAGCAAATGTCATAATTTCATTTAACAACTTGACCAAACAAAATGTAGGTACAATTGACTCATATTAGACAAAAAGTACTTTACTTGAAGACCAAAACAATTATAGAAGTCGTTGTAGAAGATATTCCCAAGCGTGCAGAATATGAAAAAATTAGAGCAACTGTATGATTGCTTCATACTTCTGAACCCATCCTATAAATGTATCATTTGAAGGCTAGGAGAATGCAAGGATTTGGCTAGAAAAATTCAAATGAGAAGAATATTCCTCATTTGTCCATTCTTTGGTTGCTTCAAAGTGTATAAGAGTGAATTTGCACCCCTCTCGTAAATTCCCCTTTTACACCCTCCACCTTAGAAAAATCAAATCTGACCAAGTAATTCCACATCCTCATTCTACACCCCATCCACTTGGCACTTGTTTTAGTGTTGGTGGGGGAATTTTTGTAAGGGATGCACACATGGTGCATGAACGTCTGCATGACACACTGTCATCCTAACAAGATTCTTGCCTCTGGAATTTGCAAAGGTGTTACGTTCTCCATTGGCAATGAAACGTAATGCCCCTATGCCTTCCTGCCAAACTTTGAACAACTCTTTCCCTCCCTTTTCATCCTTAAATGGCTATCTTTTCCATTCACTTCATCTTCTTAACATCTATTTGGAAATTCTTGATCTTCTACACATGATTTCTCTCACACTCCATACTCTTGCCTCTCGTTGCACTATTGGCATCACAACTCCAACATCACAACATCCCACACATTTTACCATAGAAGTTACAGCTTGGTGCCTAGTGAGGCTACTTTCAACATTGTTATGACTGTGTCAACTCTACCATTGATGTGGGCTTGCATTCCTCTCTCATTGCCCTTGAGTGCCTTTAGTTGAGGGTGGTCACACCTTTTTTTAATTTGTTTTTGGATTTGTGCATCTTTGTGTCTCTTGTAGTATTGGGTTCCATTTCCATTCTAGCATTATTTTCTTTATCATATTTCTATCTCTCTATCTAGTTGTCCATGGAGGTGAAAACACCAAAGTGGGGGTTTGACTACAACAAACCCCTATACAACCCCAACATTTTTCCTCTCTCGGTTGTGTGTAGGTACATGTTCATGTGGATATTGTTAGCGAACTAGACTCCTTGTGAGTTAATACTCATCACCTTCATTTCTTGTCACTTCTACATCATCATTCTAGTTACTTTTCTTATTATGTTTCTTGTCACTTTAGTTAGCACTTTAAACTTTGTTTGCTAAGCTCTTAGTAGATTTTGGGCATTATTATTATACTTTTGTACTTTTTGGTTGTACAGAAACCAATGCCCTAGTGAGATGCTAGTGCATCGTGTTGTCATCCTTGACCCACGCTACTGTCCTTTGGCAAAGAGTTGTTTGACGTACAGTTCAGGTTCTAGAAGCCTACTCATTTAGCCCCATTCAAATTCTTGGGTTAGTAGGGTGACATAAGCACTCGAGAGTGCTCTTCATTCTCTATCCTTGAGCTAAAACACCTGCGTGGTTGAGGTAGATTAGGGAAACCCTTCACTCTTGGCTCTCCGTGACCTGGAGCCTTTGTGTGGTTGGTCCCCCTCTACATTTTGGTGAACCCGATGTGAACCATTTTGTTTCTATTTGGTAGTGTTGAAAGACCCTTTCCTTGTATCCTAAGAGTGTTGTGGGTGTGAGTGTTGTGAGGCGTTTAGCCTTGCAACCCAACCTACGACCCCTAGTGGCATAGTTGGAAGGTTCTATAAGCATCGCGAAATGAAACCTTAAGTGGGTCACTGTCTAGTTGTGAAACCCTTGGGGGATCTATGAAAGATCTGTTTAGTGTACAAAGAAATGGCCTCCTTTTTACATCTACCCATCCCATCTGTGCAACTTGCGAGTGGGTCTCATGACATAACTTTCACCTCACAGGACTTGTTGATGAATTACAACAGAGAACCATCTCCCTTATACATCCCCGCATGAATCAATGGAAACATCATAGTGGGTGTCCTCATTGACCCTACGTGTCGGGTGAATGTCATCACTAAGGAGATTATGTTGATTAATTTCTTACACAAAGATGGGTATGACAAATCTAGGAGCACTATTCATACACATGATGGGCTTTCCGTACCTCCCATCAGTTGCATCATTTTGTCAGTCTTAGTTGGACCTAGATTTGTAAATGCACTTTTTGAAATTATCCTGGGGTCTAAGCTCTTTAGAGTGAAACTAGGTATCCCCTAGTTGGTCACTGTGAATGCAGTTCCATCAGTAGTTCATAAGTGTCTAAATTTTTCCCATGAGGGTACAGTGCATGTAGTCCACAATATTGACTATAAACTATTGATTGCACGTGGGGGCTACTCATTGGATCACTTTTTGTTGGTGCCCATTGCTCTGCTTCCTCCTAGGACAGACCTCTTGTACTGAACTTATGTAAAGTACAAGAGTGGGGACATAATGCCTAAGGTGAGATGCCCTCCTCCCTATGCTATTTCACATAGGGCTTGCCTCAAGGCGAAATGTGAAGCTGCCTTGGCTCAAAAAAGAGAAGAAGAGAAGTGTGCCCAGGGCCCTTCTTCTTCTTTCATTGTCTTTCCTATCACTTCCTCTTGCCCTACTATGGCTCCATCATCTTATGCTCCTAGGCATTTGTTGGAAAACTCGATGGTGCTCACTTGGAAAAAGCACAAGTGTCTAATGTTTGAACTTCCCATCTTACCCATGGTGCCTCAGCCCATTTGGTATGGTAAGGGGAAGGGTCCCTGTGGGAAGTCATTTATGTATCGACCTTCGTGGCCTTCTACTACTCCTGCCTCTAAGGCAATGAATGGGAAGAGGATCATCATTGAGGCACTAGAGTTGGCTCCCCCCATTGTTGTTTCATCATCCTCTCAACCTCTCCCTCTTGTTCTCCTCTAAGAGTCCCTCCCTCCATCATAAATCGCTGCAATGGATACTTTGATGTTCGAACATGAGTCTTTCGTTTAGCTTCAACCTCTGGCCTCTAGCTCCTAAAGTTGCAGAAACTGCCTTGTGCATGAGTGCAAGCGTTGGAGAAAGGCTCTAGCCATTGAGCAAGTCGCCCTGTAGAAGATGGAAGAGGAGTCAGTAATTCTTGCTTCAATACCTTCTATTGTGTCCTCTCCCATCCCCTTTGCTTCAGTTCCTTCAACCTTAGTCATACTTTTGGCTCCCGTTGCAAGCATAAATGATCCTCACCTGAAGAGGGTGCAAGTGTTTATTGCTACTTCGGTTGAGCCACCCCTTATGATGTCCCTTCCGAACATCTCGTCGTTTTCAAAACCTATGGACATGTTGAATACCTTGGTGGTGTTTGTCATAGTTTTCTCCTCTTCCTTCATGCCTTCTACTTTGTCTGTGGGGATCTCGCACCCTCTGACAAGTGGAAGATGGAGGATGACCCTGCTATCAATGGGGGTCAAAAGAAGGTCTCACCTTCTTCGGAGGGTGGTTCTGCATTATCTTGTGTCATCCTAGTGATGGAGGAAGCCCCCATGTCCCTCAAGTTTTTCATTTCTCCCGAATCATTCGATGAGCCTAGCAATGAATCTTGGGTGCCACCCCCCTTGCCCGTTGAGTTAACACATGGAATTCTTGTGAAGTGCATGTTTAATTTTGTGGATGAGGTCCCGACCCTATTAATAATTTTTGTGAAGTTGTTGACTTTCACCCCATAGGAACTGAGTGGAGAAGACCTTGAAGGGCCTTCTTCCTTGGCTCTTATCACAGGAGGGTTAGAGGGTTCCCCCTTGATATTCTTCCCTTGCAGAATTGTCTGCCCTCCCCTTATGATGATTTAGACTGGGAGAACAATGACATCTTGGTTGATGAGGACTAGGGGGCACCTCTTCTTTATCTATAGAGTAGATTGTGTGTGTGTTTGTGTTCCCCATACTTGCGTTATGTGTTCTTGGATGAACCTTGTCACGCTTGTAGATGCTTGGATATAGGAGTTTTTTTATGTTGTAAAATTTCCTCTATTTTTTACATATTCTTCCTCTATTGTGTATTGATTTTCAACAATTGGGGATGATGCAAAGTGTTGGGGGAATTTAGGCTTCCCTTCCATGTTGACCAAATTTTTATTTTATTTTTTCTTCTCATGCCTTTCTTCATATGGTTTGGTATAGTAGGGGGTTGATGACAGTTTATTTATATATATTATTATACTTATTTATCTATATTTATAAGCAACTTTGACCCAAAAATATCAGATTACCCGTGTGCCCCTTGTTCGTAATGTTATTGTCTCTTCTTGCATTTTTGCTTTCTTATCTTTCGTGCTTGTTTCGTGATGTTGTGGTGCTCATGTGTTGTACCTTGCAAGTGCAGCATTACCATAGTTACATCTTGCTATGTTTCATAGGCCACAACATCACTTTTTCATTCTTGCTTTTCTCTCCTTAGAATGTTGTGTGCCTTTGTGTTTAGCATGCACCATCCTAAGGGGGGGATATCATGTCACTTTGAATTTCAGAAAATGCATTTGGTGGCTAATGAATCTTTTCTTGAAAATCCCATCAAAATCTTTTTTTTTTAAATTGCATTCCTCAACAAGGATCCCTAGCGGAATATTTTTCCTTCATCATGGGTTTGTAAAGAAAGAATTTGAAAAAATTTCCTCTGAGGAGGGAGCACCTTCTCCTGCGAGCAAAGTTTTGGCCTTCCCCTTGTGAGAGGACCTTCTTCCTTTCAAATTCCTTGATGAAGTGAACATCTTTCAAAAGGATTCCTTGATGTTGAATTGATTTGTAAAAAATACTCTCTCTCACACTTTCAAAATGTGTGTCCCCTGAGTGGACCCCTTTTCTTTTGAAGGGTTCTTAAGGGAACCCTTTGAAAGCTTTTCTTTCAATTTTTGATTGTCTGTGTGACTATTTGCTTGCTTTCATGCATGGATTTTTCCTTTCTAACATGTTTTGTTTACGGATTAATATGTTGCTTTGCAGGTGTGCTTGTGAAGCTACTTTCCAATCCGACTCTACGGAGTCCCCCACATTGGGCTTCCTTCAGGAGAGAGTACCTAAGGACACCTTCTTTGCAGGTTTAAGGACCTATGAAGCACTTTTATCCTACAAGATTTGTCCATCGATGGTCTGTGGGCCTTAGGTGCACTTTGTTTGAACCTCCTCAAGAGAGAGTACTTGTGGAGTCATTTGTTTGCCCTACGCTTTTGATTTCAACAGATTGTGGTCTTCTTCCTCAACAATTCAGGTATACATTTCTAAACTCTTTCAATCTAGTTTACCGAACACTCATTAACACTCATGTTCGCTAAAGTGGGGGCAAAATGTATAGGAGCAAATTTGTACTCCTCTCTAAAATTCCCCTTTTACATCCTCCACCTTAGAAAAGTAAAATCTGACCAAGTAATTCCATGTCCTCATTCTGCACCCCATCCACTTGGCACTTAATTTTAGTGTCGGTGGGGGAATTTTTTTCAGGGACACATGCATGGCACATGGATGTCTGCATGATGCACTATCGTTCTGACAGGATTCCTACCTCTGGAATCTGCAGAGGCATTACGTTCTCCATTGGTGACGAAATGTAATGCCCCTGCGCCTTCCTGCAAACCTTTGAATGGCTCTTTCCCTCCCTTTTCATCCTCAAATGGCTATCTTTCCCATTCACTTCATCTTCTTGACATCTCTTTGGAAATTCTTGATCTTCTATACATGATTTCGCTCTCACTGCATACTCTTGCTACTCTTTACACTATTGGCATCACAACTCCAACATCACAACATACCACACATTTTACCATAGAAGGTGCAACTTGGTGCCTAGTGAGGCTACTTTTGGTGTTGTATTTGCGTCGACTCTACCATTGTTGTGGGCTTGCATTCCTCTCTCATTGGCCTTGAGTGCCTTTGGTCGAGGGTGGTAACACTTTTTTTTACTTTGTTGTTGGATTTGTGTAGCTTTGTGTCTCTTATAGTATTCAATTCCATTTCCATTCTAGCATTATTTTCTTTATCATATTTCTTTCTATCTCTCTATCTAGTTGTCCGTGGAGGTGGAAAAACCAAAGCGAGGGTTTGACGGCAACAAACCCCTATATAGCCCCAACATTTTTCCTCTCTCGGTTATGTGTAGGTATTTTTTCATGTGGAGCTTGCTAGCAAACTAAACTCCCCATGAGTTAATATTCATCACCTTCATTTCTTGTCACTTCTACATCATCATTCTAGTTACTTTGCTTATTCTGTTTGTTGTCACTTTAGTTAGCACTTTAAACTATGTTTGCTAAGCTGTTAGTAGATTTTTGGCATTCTTATTGTACTTTTATACTTTTTGGTCATACAGACACCAATGCCCCAGTGAGATGCTAGTGTGTCATTTTGTCATCCCTGACCTGTGCTACTATCCTTTGGCATAGAGTTGTTCGAGGTATAATTTGGGTTCTAGAAGCTTGCTTGTTTAGCCCCATTCAAATTCCTTGGTTAGTAGGGTGACAAAAGCACTTCAGAGTGCTCTCCATTCTCTATCATTGAGCTAAAACAATTACACAATTGAGGTAGATTAAGGCAGTCCTCTGCTCTTGGTTCTTCGTGACCTAGAGCCTTGGTGTGGTTGGTCCCCCTCCTCTATACAAAGAACTTAACTAAACCTATTTCCAGCTTCACTAATTTGTCCATTGCAACATTGCACATGTCCATGTCAATTTTGTTGTTAGCACAAATAGCATTGAGGTGAGGAGATAAAATGTTGTTGAAATATGTCCTCCATGATTTGTATGCCTTAGTTTCTCCTTCATCAGTTAATATCTTTGACATCGTATCTCCTTCTAACTCAAAAGAATTTAAAATTTTCTTCAAAGCAACCTGAAGGCTCTAATGAGAAGCTAGGATCTTTCCCAATGCATTATACCTCTCCAAAATTGTTGACAAATCACTAAGAGCATTAACATCAAAATTAGTAAGATTAACGATTTTGCCTACCAACAACATTCTTGGATTCTAGATATCCAAGATTCCTTTCAAATTATTCTTTAGTTGGCAATGGTTGGCAGAGGTATTTCTTAGGGTGTTGTAGCTATTTCACATCCCTTCAAGGTTATGTAAGATGAATGATAACTTATGTACCAACAAGTTATCCACCATATCAATGAATTTTTTTATCACCCTCTTCCTTTTGATGCATTCTTAGCTTCTTTAATCTATCTTAACTCCTCTTTTAACTCACTGATTCTTAGGGAATAAATTTCCCTATCTTGGAAGGATATGTCTATGGTGGATGGGGATGGTTGAGGGATCATGGTGTTGCAGTAATGCTCTAACAAGGGGGTAACAAGGCCAAAAATTTATTATATTCCCACAAAAAAAAAAAATCTTGTTGTGCCTTGTCAAAATCTGGTTGCAACTTCTTTACTATAACTTCATTAAAAAGTGTAGTATTTACAACCAAAGTTGCTTCTTGAGGAGCACTGGTATCTGTAAGTCTTTTAACAAATAAATTTCCACTGAGCTCATTTATATCCTTTTACCACTTGAGGCTTGTTAGTCTTGGGATGTGCAAACCATATGGCCAGAGCCTCATATTTAGCATTGAACTTTGAGCCAAAATATAGATCATGAGCCCATTCTTCAAATTGTAGTATGGGTTCATCAATGTCTTGCCTTCTAATAATGTCCAATGCAGCCACATAGACAATGTCACATCCTCCTAGAAGCAAAAACCCACATTTTATCATAATCTCTCTTCCTTCCTCAAGAGTGATCTGAATCACATCAAAATTCACCTCCTCTAGGATCTTCTTCCCCATATCTTCCAACTCATATTTGGATATCTTTTTCTTCTTCTCCTTCATAATCAAAGCATATTTCTCTGCTTTATTCTTTATAAAAAAATTCCTTAAATTCCTTGGACTTGACAAACTTGTCATTTGAAATGAAGGTGGTACATGCTAGTGCCCTTATAACATTTATAACATCTCCCCCAGTCTTAAAATTGACTATCATTCTTTAATGAGGGGGACCCTCAATCCCGACCCTCTAAGGTGATTGCATTGATTTTTTGATCTCAATATTAGGTACATCATCTTCATCATTGGGATATTCAACCAAAGGTTGAGGGCTTATTTGTTGTAGAGGTTGTATCTATTGGGGAGACTATTGAATGTTGATTTATGTTGTAGGCCTAGCCTATCCATTGCTACTTTATGAGCTTTTGCTGTAAGATTAACAACATTATGAATCATGACCAAAATTCTAAGGATTGGGTCCTCAATTTTTGAATATGATCCTTTGTATGGGGGATCAAATCCCTTCTTTTCTTTTGCAATTTGGATTCTCACTCAAGATTCTCTTCTATTCTAGAAATTTTCTTTAAAGGAGCAATTTTTTATTAAGTCCTTGATCTTGTCAAATTGGTGAGTGTAGCCAGCCAATTTGACCCTAGTTCTGGCTTGGTGGATGTAATGTTCAGGATCACAATTTATTTCTACATCCACCTTCATTATTTATGGCTATAATTTGGAGTATACCAACTCCAAGCCCTCCTTAGAAGTAATCATGAAATTAGAAAATACAATACTAGGTGGCAACACATAACCCTTCTTCATATTTCTCAAATGAGTTTCATTTACCTCATTTAATTTCCACATGGTCTCTAAGAATGCAATTCTATTTAACACTGTCCTTGGCGGTATATGGGGTGCTACTGATGCACTATAAATCCTAACCATAATATAATAGATATGGAAGAACAATCACCCTAGTTATGGCTAATTCCCAACTCAGGAGTCAAGTCCAATGGTCTTAAGAACCTTTTAGCCTTTTTAGAGAGACTCCAATCAACAGGAAACTCTGGATTCTCTATGATTTATCTAACAAAAAACTCTTCAAAGATCACATAATGAACTTATAAAAATGCATATCTTAGACAAAAGTCCATTCTTGGACTGGCAAGATAAATTCATTTTCATCTTGGGGCCTTATTTGTATTTGATAGGCCCAAATCCTCTTTCCAATGGTCAAAATGATATGGCACAATAAAAAATACCATTTGAAATGTACAATAGTATCGTCCCCTTTTATTTCCATTAGTACCTTATGAATTCTATTAGATATAAATGTGGCATAATCAAAGCTTTTGTTAAGGTCCTTGTGTTGTACATCTACAACCATTACCAACAAGGGAGTTGGTATATGCATTTTGGCATCCATGCCCAAAACCTAACACAAGACATAATATGTGTTGATGAAGTAATCTTCAAATATGTCATAATTAAAGGGATTTATTTCATCCCTAGTGAATCAAACTAATTGTCTATCTAGGCCTCTTCTTTTGTGGTGAGGGAGCCATTTAATTGTGAAACTCTCCCTATCTCTGGAGGGAGTAAGGTCAACTAGGACATGTGATTTTTTGGTCAAATAGAAGACCTCACAAATATATTCCCTATCCAAACTTACCAATTTTATGCCCTTATCTTGTAAATTTTCCTTTTATTAGGGCCATACCTTCTTACCAGTGCTCTGATTAGGTCAACATTTATGAATATATTTGGGAAAATTAGCCACCCAAATCCAAAGTCCATATGTTTGATAAGGGCCTTGGTGAATGACACTTCTTAAAACCATATGGGTAATCCCACAATAATGAGTTCCACTTTTTGTCCAAGATTTATATTGATATCAACATTTTTAACTAAATATTTACTTTCTGAGATCTATAGTAGCTAAACTGTTAAGAATTTGAAGATGATGCAAACTAGTGATTTGTGGCGATTTGTGTGTAGATTATAAAAATATATTTATTATATTTTTTTGAAATAAATCATGTATCTTTCTATGTAACTTTTAATAACTAATTTTTATAGTAAACAATTTTTTTAAAAAGCAATGTTTATGTCGTCCAACATAACTTTTTTTTAGAAAGGATAAAATTATAACTTTTAAGATATAGATTTGTAACATCAATATCTAGTGCACGAATATTTTTTCATAACTTTTTGTTATATTTTTTTAACTAATTTTTGAAGTCGGGGTAATTATAATTCAAACATAGGTGTATGTCATCAAGCATAACTTGTGTACATATCAATTTTATTTTTTTTGTGAAACAAGGACATCAATACCTAGTGCACAAATATTTTTTGGAATGCTTTTTCAATATTTTACTATTTTTCTACCTGTATATAATGAAGAACTTGATGTTCGATGAAAAACCTATGTTTAGTAATAATTAAAAATTGAATATATACTAAAATGAAAATATATCAAAATTATACTTGTTGGAAAGATCGTTTTGAGGACTATAATCTTGCAAATTATCTTGTTGAGTTAATTACATTTGAAGGTCCAACTTGAGGTTTGAAACTAGAATTTCTAAGGGAAATTTGAAGATGTATTGAGATTGTCTTGCTAAGGCCCTTTGTTTGAAGGTCCTTTGAATGTAGGTACCTTCATTCAAAGGTATTCAAAGACCTTCATTCAAAGGTATTTTGTTCCCATCAAAAAATGGAAAAAAACTTTCAAACAAAGGTCATTTCAAAAAATAGAAAAAAAGACCTTTGAACGAAGGTCCCTTTTCATTATTTTTTTGGAAATTTCCATAAAAGGAATACAAAGGCACCTTTGTTTGAAGGTCCCTTTTCTCCCCTTTTGGAAAGGCCCACCTTCGAATGAAGGTACTTTTTGACATACCTTCGAACGAAGGTACCTTCATTTGAACAAAAACCTTCGAACACAGGTAGTTAAAAAGAATTTGCCACTCTAGTGCAGGAGCACCATGGCAATTTTGGTCTTTTGATGTCAATAGGTGTCTTAGGTTAAGTTTTGTGTGTTTGATCACATGGTTGATGTAATAAGGTCTAATTGAGACCATTTTTTATGTATTTGGGTCATATAGGGTCAATTAGTTGAGTTTTGTAAATATTGGTAAAATATTGCAAAAGTTGCTTGTGCAACTTTGCAATTTTTGTCATTTTGTGAAGGTGAATGATCACAAGTTCAAAAAGTAGTTGTGGTCCATTGGTTTTTAGTTGGAATGTATTTAAAAGGGCCTCAAAAACTTTGAGGCAACTTCTAGAAGTGATCTTGGTGAATAAGCAATACAAAAGCTTTGTTTTCTATTGAATTTTAGTGTTTTCCTATAGTTTTGAAATTTGTACAGCTTTGTACAGTGGCTTTATGATCTGAAACATATGTGAGAATTTGAGGCAGTGAATCTACTTTGATTTGGGTGTGGTTTTGTTTATTTTCATTGAGATTTAAGGTAGTTTAAAGAGATTTTCTTTACATCACCTGAAAACCCTAGGTTTAAGGGTTTGAAGCCCAAAACAATGTTTTGTAGCCCATTCCACCGTTGAATCTTGGCCAAACTTGGTGGAATGGAGGGACCTAGGATGATTTTAGAGATTTTTAAGTTGGGTAGAGTAGGATATGGAGTTTGGGGTGGATTTGACCAAGCCCTAGCCTAACATCCTCATGTGTTAGGCTTAAGAAACTAGGTAGGATAGTGAATTTGCAAGACAAAAAATTGGTGATGAAGTTTGGTGTTGAAACTTGTAAAAGTAGACCCTATATGACATGTTAGAGCTTCTGGAATGAATATTTTATATTTGGTGATTGAATTTTATACACTTGCTTTGGAAAAGTGGCCTAATTTAGCCTTGGAGCAACAAAGCAGACCTAGTTTGAAGAGGTCATTCCAAAATAACCCTATTCATAGTGAGATATGCTGTAAAGGGGCCTAATGGGTATCTAAAAAGGTTTTTGGTTTGTGGGTTGATGGCCTTCTCTAAAAGATATGCCAAGAAAACAGGGTATGTAGACCTACAAGGTGATGGGGAAGATTGAGTGAGAACCACCATAGTTAGGGTTTTAGAATCTTGAAGGTGTTAAATTGTTTTGTTTGAACATACTCCACCTTGATTTTCATCACACTCCCTTTCAAAAAAAATCATGTCCCAAGTTTGGGACCCAATGTTGCGGGATTACCCATATATGAACATATTCCATCCTTGGGCTAATATAGTAGCATCTCTACCATCCTCTGCACTATCCACTAATCTATCTGAGAGAATACCTGCACCTTGAGCATGCTTAGCTCTCTTGGATGACCCATGAAATTATTTCAGAATATCCTCATCTAAACCCCTCTTTACTTTTCTTGATAGGCTGACCATTTTGGGAATTCTAGGATTTGGTTTATAGAATCAGGGTTTTACGAGTGACAAAGGTTTTTATTTTCTCTTGAAAATTCATAATCTATGGGGCTTCTATTCTTAATTTTCAATAATAATTTAACCTAACGGAACTAGCAAAACCTTTAAGAAATTCAAATTTCACAATGTAGGTTACGAGACTAGACTTACCCATTTTCTACTTTGAAGAACCCTAATTCAAAAATTTGAATGCTCTAGTGGCTCGAATTTCACAAATTCTTCATGGATGCTTTGTAAGGTTTGTGAGAACTCAAAAATATGAAATTAACTTGAAAATTTGAAAGAAATTGATAGATACTGGCGAATAATCCATTAAAGCTCATACATGCGAACATGGTGGCCATAGGTAACCATTTTCAAATTTTGAGTATTAGCCCTTGATCTTGATATGACTTGGAAAAATATATGATTGTTGCAACTTCTAAATATTTTAAAATATTTTTGCTTTAATTCTATGAAAAAATTCCTTTACAAATCACCTTGGTGGCCCAACAAAATCTTTAGAAAGCTTAGATAGATATGCTAACATGGTGAAAAAAAGGACTCATGTCATCATTTTGCACTATTGCTTCTTGAAGTTGTCTTTTCTATTAGAAATTTTGATAAGAAACAAGCTTGTGAAATAATGACATGTGTAACTTGGGCGCCATCATGTACGCTAACTTTAAGTGTCAAGAAGAAAACTAGGTCCACATTGACTAAGCTCCACACGGTGAACGATCACATCATCGTGGACTTAAGATAAATCTCCTTTTAAATCTTGCAACAAGCTTGAACTATGAAATCCAATAGAATTACTCCATTTATTGATGATGTCTGCTATCCCCATCGAAGAGTGAGTGATGCACTTTACACATGGCAACACATTACATGTTCATATGCTAAATGAAGTTGACTGTTTTGAGATTTTGATATGAAGTATGGGTGCGATTTAATGAAAATACACTGCTTGTTCAACATAAGGGCAAAGTTTATGGAGGTTGAAAGAGTTCTTGCATTAAAATTTGATGGTATTTTGCATCACTGGCTTCATATGTGGGCCCTCAATTTGAACTTATGAAACAAGAAGACACAATAAAGACACAAACTACAACCTTGATGGCAGATGTCACAATTTAGTGAGCTTGCATCCTTTAACCAAATGCCATAAATGAGTCTGCGACAAAGTAAAAATATGTGATAAAACATGGGCTTGACACATGAGTCCAACATGAAAAGTAGTGGAGCTAAAAAAACAAAGGCATGTGGAAGGCATTTAAGTGACTAAATAAAGCATGAGCATTTTAACAAGAGAGTAAGTCACTAGGACAAAGGGGCTGGTTTTCACATGAACATGAAGACTTTGTAAAGGAACTTAAATGACTAGGCCAAGGAAGTCACTTTAAAATTAAAATATAAAGTGACAAACTTAGGGCACAAGCAATAGGGTTTTAAGCCTCATGGTTTAGAACTTAGGAATTTCATGGAAAAAACCCTAAGATGAGGGATTCATTAAAATAAAAAGGGAGAAAAATATCCCTTTACATAAAACCTTAGGGTAAAGTAATTAAATAAACGTAAACAAATAATTACTCTAATATTAAATAGTTGTTGTTAGTAATTGTTAAAGAGTAATACATTAAAATTACTATAAAAATAAATGAAAAAACAAAGGTACTTAGCCAAGAATTCAATGGAGATATGTTATTACATATGTTTGAAAATGATTTATTAGTACTTTGAAAAGTTACTAACAACTAAACAAACGCCTCAAGATTTGAACACTCATAGTTTGTTGATTTGGATCACTTCTATGATTGAGAAAGTGATCTACATAACTACGAAAGTGATATGTGAAACCACATATCTAACTTAGGCCCACAAATCTAAATATCATTGCACATATTTGATCTATGTCTACTTTTTGGTTTGCTTGAATACATTTGATTTATTTTAGTTGGATGATAGTGTTTAAGAACACCTTTGGGAGTTTGCTAGGTAAAGATTGACTCTCCTTTGGTCAAACCCCTAGATGGATTGATTTAATGACTATGAACAAAGATCAAATAAAATTTGTTCTTAAATACAACTCCAAAGGTGGTAAGTGACACATCTTATGTTTATGTGTAAAAATGAACTAGGATTAGTTCTCAAATACAACTCTAAATATGGTAAGTGACACATTTTATGTTTCAAGTTGACACATAATAAATAATCGAAAGGGTTGGGTTGACTTTGAATTTGAATTGAAATTTAAAAGTTTTCATTTCATTTTTGTAAATCACACGGCTAATTTGATTCAATTGTACAAAAACCTAAATAAACAATAGATAAAATTGATGATCATAAATGATCTTTTAAAGTAAGTGAAAATACAAACATATAAAGTTTAGGGTACCTACCAACTTCTAACATAAATCATACATAAAGAATAACCATATCAAAAGTGAACCAAAAAAGTCAATGGATCCTTTGTTTGTTGATGAAGTTGAAAAGTTCAGAATGAGCCCTTTATGGATAAAGTCTTGTTGAATGCAATGCATTGACATCATAAAAGATGAGGTTGAGATAATGTCCTAGGAGACTTTGGCGGAATAGATACCTTTTAATCTTTGACCCTAAATCGAATAAATTTCAACCCAAAGATTTATCTTTAGTATCAAATAGTAAATCATTTGTGAGTTTAATATATTAAAAAAATAAAAAATAAAAAAGGAAAGTACAATGTAGAATATTTCACCACTAGAATGATTAGGTAGATAATTCCCTTGGACAATAATCTTATAATCTTATAAGAAACATTGAGAAGGGCCATTGAAATTTTAGTTAATGACTCGGCTCCGCGATGGTTTTCGATTTTTGGTTAGGCCGCAGGTAACCAAAAGACCATAAGGGCACAAGAATTATGTTTTTAAAACTTAAGTGCATTTTGCTAGGTTCTTTCAGCTCTGCACTGCCTAGACCATCTGATGGCAGTAACGAGGAAAAGTTAATTTTTTTTTGAGTTACAGTTGCCTTTTTCTGGCTCAAATCGAACGTTGCATCACATAATTTCGGCCTTTTGCTCCCCTTTCAGTTTCAAATCTCCCCATGCTCCAGGTATGAACATACAATACATGTCGGCCTCTACTGAATAAGCGAAATCGATTTTGCATTTAATGCTGAAATGTTTCTTTGCAGAACCGGCAAGAGTTTATTACTTCAGAAGAGTTTTAGGAAGCAAGATGGTAGGTTTACTATGTCTGTCTAATTGTCATGTTTTAAGCTATGAGAAAGCTTCGATGGTAACAGAATTATAATTTGTTTTGTGTTTGACAGTTTTCAATTGCGGCGATCAATGATTCGGATTCAAAGAGTCAATGGGAGCCCCTGGCACCAACCAAAGAAGCTCGGGTACTCTCTTAGGATTAAACCCATTGAATTTTAATTTTAGGGTTTTCTAATGGGAGAAATTGACATGAAGAAACCACGGTTCTCCGCGCTTTTAAAGTGTCGGGGGCTAATATCTGGACGGTACTTTAAAAGTTGTTATTTGGTTGCCAACGAAATTTAACTGGGATGAAATTTCTGAAATTGATTCCTGAATTCTATCCATGTGCCAGATAGTTTCTAGTAGGTTGGGTTGAAAGTTCACATTGAAAATATTCATTCTTCCAAGGAAAACCGAACTTTTTGAACTCAAAATTGCCTAGTAAATTTATGAACTTTTTTCAGTAAAGTAGTCTTAGAGGATCTGGAGTTTATATCCTCATTGTCGACCAAATACAGTCTGCCTTTTGGCAATGATTATCTCAAGTGGGTGCCATATTACTTTGAACCTTCTCTCAAATACCCACTGAAAATCTCCCAACCAAACACTAATTACCCTGAATTTTCTGGAAAGATTTATAAGTTTTCAGTTTCTGAAGATATCTTGTTGAATGGGACCACTTAAACCTAAACCATACAAATTGGAATGGTTTATTTGTTGGTGTAAATAGGTGTTTTACCTATCTAGTCATTAGTAGGTCCTGTTTACATTGTTAAGTCCACTTAAGTCTTAGGAAGGAATTTTTGTAGTTAAGCATTAGTTGTCACTTATCTAGTTGGCATTTATTTAATGCTTGTGTCCTAGGTTGTTACGACTTAGTTGTCTCATGTGACAGGATTAAGGCACTTGTCATGATCTTGTCTAATCCTATTTCTCACCTTGTCTATATAAGCAAGGCTTCATATGTACATTGCCATATTTAGTGTGGTTGCTATATTCAGTGTGGCTGCTATTTTGGCATTCTTGCATCTTAATCATAGCATGATACTTTTGCCATCTCTCTTGTGAAAGTTATTTTGTCTTGCAGGTGATCCTGGGGTGTTGAGTTCACCATAAATACCTACATGGTATCAAAGCTTCAGTGCTGCAAATTTTCTTCCCAGATTTGAGGGACCAATCTTGGTGTGAAGTTTTTGTTGGGTGTGAGTTGGGGTCTTGAGAATTTCGCCATTGAATCTAGGGTGTCAGAGAAAGTCAAGATCAACTTTCGTTTCATCAATTTTCATTATATTTTGTCAGATTTGCAAGGGTTTGAAGGAAGGGTTTTAGCTGCCAGATCCGAGGGGTAGCTGATTTTTTGGAGCATTTTGGACAAAAATTGACCTCGCCATTGCATCTAGGAGGCTTGAGAACCTAAGGATCAATTGTAAAATCGTCGATTTTTGACACTTTTAGTTGGGGCCTAAGGCAATTTTTTTAGGTCGTACGGTACGGATCCATACTTGGATATACAACCCATACGGATTAGTCGCTGTTTGTAGTTTGCGGAATATTCTTTTGCATCAGGCATATTCTTCTGTGACTCCCTGGCATCATTCTGTGTCATTCATACCCTTAGTGTAATTGTTTGCAGATTGTACACTTTGTCAGCATAAGTTTAATCGTTTGTACAAAGCTGTGTTACATGGGGACGCACCCCCTATCCTAGAAGGGGCTGTCCCCATCCCCAGTTGTCCCTAGGACAGGGTGATACAAAGGGTACATCTCCTTGTCCCTAAACCTGGCAAATCAACAAGAAACGGCCCGAAACGTCCTCGTCTATTTGGGAACGGCTAGTTGTCTCCCGCAGCCTGGGATGCTTCAACAGAAAAAAAAACATAAAAACCATTTTTTTTTTTAATTCTCTTTTTTGCTATTTAGGGACGTGGGGGGCCCACAATGATGTCTAACCCTAATTTGAACCCTAAAATGTTAAAAGAACATAAAACAACAACAACCCTTCATAAAATGTATGCCAACTAGCAGGCAATTGTTCTTAGAGAGCAGTGGATGGTGGAAATTTCATGGGAAAGACACACTAGATTTGAAACAACATGCCATTCATTTGCTCTCACAAATTGCTAGTTCCTTTGCTTTAGAGAGGAATTGGTCTGGACCTATGGCTTCATCCACTCCATTAAGAGAAATAGGCTTACTTCAAAACAAGCTGAGAAATTAGTTGCAGTTCATAGTGCCTTGAGACTTCTGGATCAATAGACTCCAACAACACGATAGGATGTTGATCTTGAGGATGTTAGGCAGATTGATGAGAAGGAGGTGCAACTAGAACTAGTCAGGCTACCATTGGGTGATCCACTTTTGCTAGAGGATGATATTGACTCAGATAGTTCTAAGTCTTTGGATATTCATAGCTTGAATGAGGCTTAATTTATAGATTGTTGTATTTAGCATTTTCATGTTTGAACTTTGGGACTTTTGGATACATGTTTGAGACATTTGGATATTGATAGACCATGGTTTTATTGATGTTTGAGACTGCTGTTATAATGTTTTATTGACATTTATTATGCTGTTATACTATTGCTCTAGTGATTTATTTACATATTGATATTGTTGTTATCAATTATTGACATATCTCTCTCTCCTTCCCTCTCTCTCTATAATATATTAATAAAATTTGAAAAATTCATATATATATATATATATAAATTTGTATATCGCCATCCCTTGCCGTCCCCTCGTCCCTGTCCTTGAAATGTCGTGGAACATAGGTACAAAGCTTTTATTAATATCGACAGGTTTTAAAAAAAAAAACTTTGGTGTAAATATATTTAATGCTCAACTGTTTATAAGTATTTCGGTTGCCGATGGTTTTATTTTGCTCAACCTATGGTTTTAGGCACTGGCCTTGCTGTCATACGACCCACGGGGGGCATCCCTCAGGTGACGCGGCTTCTGCCCGCGCGCTGCTTTGCCAGTGTCGAGGTGGTGGCGCTTTTTTATTTTTTGAATTTTGCGCCTAGGGTCACATGAAGAATCGTGACCTAGGCCCCAAGGGATTTTTTTGTGCCGGTTTAGTCTTCAAGTGTCTTCAAATAGGCCTTTTTTTGTTTCGCTATAACTTGCAATCTAGGAGGCGAAATTTTTCGAACGAGATATCGTTGGAAAGTTGGCGCTATGAATTTTGTAGTCATGTAGGTTATTTTCAAATTTTTTGCTATTTTTCGACATTTATTACTGGTTGAAGTCAAATCTTATTTTTTGGCTCTGAGCTCATAACTTTCTACCACGATTTTTGATTTTCGTGATTCTTGTAGCGTTGGAAAGGTATTGAGGAGCTCTACATTGTCATCCATGCACTTTTTTTTCCTGTATTTGTCCCAGGTTGATTGTTATTTCAGTTCTTGCCTGATGGGTGTTCTAGAGATTACTTGGATATTTTGACAGTTGGGAAGGTGCAATTTTGATCTTTGCACTTCATTTCAGTTCGAGATCATTTGTCAATCGATTGTTGCTTCATAGATTCTAGGGCTGTGCCAGTTTGTGAGTGTTTCAGTGTTCCTTGACATTGAGTCTGTTGTTGCTTTATCATGATTCCAACCTGAGTCCTTGAGTGACTCTTATATGGTTTCTAGCAAACAAAATTATCTTTCCTTTGCTTGCTAGATTAAGGATTCAATGTTACTCCACAAGTGTGCTTCCAGTGCTTCTTTGTATCAGGTAATCTCATTTTGGGGGGGCTGTATGGTCTCTCTTGTCATCCTTTATATGGATGGAGATTGATTGGATTTGTGATGGATCTTTTTCATTAAGGGGGGCTGAATGGTTTCTTCTTCATCTCTCTTATGGGGGGTCTTTTTCCTCGAATGGGGTTTTCTTCTCTCATTTTTGATGGAGAGCATTATTGTATCTTATCTCTCTTTTGGGGAGGAGTTTTGTCCCACTGGGTTTTCTCCGTTTGTGAGAGATTGCATTGCATATGTACATCGGTTTTTAACATGGCCTTGTAGTCGGGATCCATTTTTGTGTTATTTGCATAAGTACTCACTAAGTTGCACTTAAGGGAGGGTGTTGGTGTAAATAGGTGTTTTATCTATCTAGTCATTAGTAGGTCCTATATATAATGTTAAGTCCACTTAGGTCTTAGGAAAGGATCTTTCTAGTTAGGCATTAGTTGTCACTTTGTTATGTAGTTGGCATTTATTTAATGCTTGTGTCCTAGGTTGTTATGACTTAGTTGTCTCATGTGATAGGATCAAGACACTTGTCATGATCTTGTCTAATCCTATTCCTCACCTTGCCTATATAGGCAAGGCTACATATGTACATTGCCATATTCAGTGTGACTGCTATTTTGGTATTCTTGCATCTTAATCATAGCATGATATTTTTGCCATCTCTCTTGTGGAAGTTATTTTGTCTTGCAAGTGATCCTGGGGTGTTGAGGAGTTCACCATAAACTCCTACATTATTGTCCAGGTTGTTGGGGTTCCTTTTTTCAAAATTAATACTCCACAATGTAGAAAATTCTATTTTCTGATTGACAAATGCTACTCATTAACCAATATATTGAACCTATGCTATGTTATATGAAACCTCCTGGGTAATCCAAGTTGACCAAGCTACTATGTATAGTTGTTCTGTATTAATTTTGTAACTTCTACAATAATTGGCATATTTTTGAATAAATTTTAATTATTAAGATACTTTACTTCCAGTTTTTGCTTATGTATCAACCATTTTTTACAAATCCACATTTTAATCACATAAAAGTTATGTTACTAGATCCTTGCGATGTACCCCCAATAGCATTCATGGACAATTTTTTTTGTTTGTTTGATGAAATAGATCTATGTATTACTTAAAGGAAAATAAATATATCCTATCCTCAAATAAAGATGCACAAAATGGAATCACATCTTGAAGCTAGGCGAATTGGGCAGATCCCAAGAAACTAAGTATCAAGTGGTCCCAAAAAGGAAACAACCACATCCACAAAACATGACCTCAAAAAGAAAATAGCTGGTCACACAATCATATAGTCATAATGTCATAAAGTAATAACAATAGGAAAAAGACTAAGCGGCTAAGACAATAAAGCTTGAATTTGAAGGAGGGTCTTGACCATCAGGGTTGTCCCATCCTTCGTTAGGCAAGTCTTTTCCATCATCGATTGAACCTCAACCGGTGAGAGCATTGTCTTCATTCTCCTCCACAAGGTTGTGAATTGGGCATATTTGGAGGTTGAGTATGATTCCATTGGTGTGAGATGGCAAGAGCCAAGACTAGTAAATGTGCTGGCCTATGGGCAAAGGAGAGGACCATCTACATTGGCTTTGAGTAGGCATAGAACATCCACACTTTTGACTTTGATCAAAGAACTTGGCATGAGGTGTTGAAGATGGGCGAATTTGAGCCAAAGTACATAGGGCATTACCTAAATGGTCTAATAAAGTTTGGAGGTGTGCCATCACTAGGGCCAATTTATCATTTATGGCTTGCACTTGCACTTGAATTTGCATAAACACATTTGTAATCACCAAGGACTTGATATGAGTGAAAAAATTCATATCAACAAATTATGAGCAAAAATAGTTACATTTAATTGTTCCATATGATAAATAGAATCTCCATTCTTAAAGCATGCCAAAGTTGAGTGAATATGATTGGAAATCTAGCCATGACCCCTATAAGGACATTGTACCAAGTGACGGGAATAAGAAAAGCGACGCTAGAAAACCCTCTGTGTTTGCACAACTAGTTGAGGTGGTATCGTCGGGAGACGGGAAGTCCACGGAGAGGTGTGCATACCCCCACACAATAGTTTTATTTATATTTATTATATATTTAATATATAATTTTAAATAATTTAATAATTAATATTATAAAATAGCTTTAAAATTTAAATTATTATATACTATATTAGCATATTGTTTATTAAACTATATATTAATAATTATATAATAAAATAAAAAATAAAAAATAATATTAAATTTAAAAATTATAATTATAAAGTAAAAATTATATAGCATTAGTAAATATAAATATATTTATTTTTAATTATAATGTACATATTTAATTTTTAATATATATATTTTTAAAATTATAATCAATATATTAAATATTTGATATACATATTTATGATTTTTATATTTTTTTTACTGACGTACCCAGACCCCTAATTTTTTTTTGCCGTATTGGCGTATTGTACCCATGTACCTGATTCCAATATCGATTCCAATTTGGCAACTTACGTATTTACTATTCTTCTATTGGGGGTTTCCATTTCTCATTTCTAGATTTTGAAGCTCTTGAGCCTGCTTATTCTAAATCCTCCTATTATCATTCCTACTAGCTATAAACCTTCAAACGTGATATAATTTATATAGTCATTATGAATATTTCTATATATTTTTAATATTATGTATATATTGTATGGTTATGCCCAGCTGCACCGAACCCAGGGGAAGAAATATGCCATGCAGCAAACCCATACCTGAACTGGCAACTTAGCTTGAAAGGGGTTAAAGATCCATGAATAGCACCTGAAACTCTTCATCAGGAGGGTGGATACCACCAGTCATAGAAGATTAGTCAAGCTTGCTGGTGAGACATTTTGCTGTACCATCTACCAAAAAAATTTGGGTATGAGCTATCCAGTAAACACATTAGGCTGAGCTAAATTTAGCAGCTTTTAGAAATAAATATAACGGGCTTGTTGCTTAAAGCAATGAATGATAACCATATTCTTCTTCCTTAGTTGTAATGGTGCATACTGCACACTTTAAAGGACTTTGACCTAACTCCTAAGAAGATAGATTATCATGGTTTAAATTCATTTTTGTTAATAAGATCAGAAATATAGCAGTTCAGATCTCTTTTTGTTCAAATTTTGCCTGGAGGACTGCTGCTGAAAAAGGTTATGTTTTTGGTCAAAGCTCTCATTGTAATCAGCCAAAGTTCTATGTACTAGGCATGATTGATCAATTGTGGCCCTTTTCTGCTCATGAATATGTTTTATAAACTTTAGTATACTGAAGTTGGTATATTACCATGCAGAATAGCTAGTTGTCATTAACATATCAGAATTATAAACGTCTGACAATTTTATGAGTTGTTATATAATGTACACTGAATTCTTTATTTTTTCAAATAAAATATTGACATAGGTTGTTAATGATTGCAAATATGTAATTGAAACAATCATGATGTCAATGTTACAGGAGTTTCGACTCAAACAAATGTACCAGGAAGGTCTTAAGCAGTTGCATGCTGGAGATTATTTAACGGCTCAGAATCTGTTTGAGAATATTATCCAAGATCCTCTCATATCAATTACAGAGGTATGCATTTTGCTTCATTATGCATAACATAAGTCTTTCTTTGTGGCCATCCTCACGGTCAACTGCTGTCTCTGATTTCTATTAATTTCTGGTTCTTGGCAGCTGGAACACAATATAAGTGATAGTCATATTATTCAGCTCAGGTATGTAGTCATATAAATCAATGCAGGTATGTGACTTGTCATTCTAGTTCACTCTAAATATCAGAGGAAGGAAATTGCAGGATTTGAAAAGTCAACTCTAAGAATTGTATTTATTGACTTTTCTCATTAATTTTGAGATTGTTAATTACAGTGAGTACATGGTGCATTACTGCATAGTTCAACTTAAAGGTTTAAACCTCAAAAATTCAAAATCAATTACAAACTACAAAATACAAATGCCAACCAATAAAGTAGAATTTTAAAGTGGTATTTTAATGAAGGTTTAATTTTGCCTCTAATATCAATTGAGGCCCTTCATATAGAGCAATATGGGATTATTAACAGAAAAGGGACTCCAAGAAGATATGTGTTTAAAATTTATTCATTTTAAGATGAAACCTGTAAGGCTTCCATAAAATTTCCAAATGTTCCTTTGCATGATTACTGGAAATGAGGGTGCTTAGGAATCTTAAAAAATTCATTGCCTTGGAAGTTACAAAAAATAACAGCCTAGCAAGAAGTTATATTGAAAATTTTCTCCATAGATAAATGTCATAGGCCATTAGTGGAAGGTGAACAATAATTGGAGTGACAGGTCTAGTGAACATGGCCAATTTGGAATGACTAGCTTTGTGCAAGAAATATGTCACTTTAACCCCAAAGATTTTGTACTGACAAAGCATACATTCTATATGCCTCTCACTACCTATGGTGGTATCTGCAATATGCTAATGCAAAGATGTGCTAGTTTTTTCGGGGGCAATTGATTCGAGTGATAAAGATGCTCAAGCATCACAACCCTATACTTGTGACAACTTGGTGTTTAAGTCTACCCTTAAAGCTCAAGTTGTAAATCAGAAGTTGTATTTTGGAGTTAGATCCACACATAATCCTATATATTAAACTCTTTATACTTATTTTTAAATTACTAGTTTAGTCGAGTGTGTGTCTTTTTTACATTGAGGCAACACCTAAAGTGGCTTGTAAAGACCATGATGTTGTGCCATACATTCAAATTAATTCTCATGGGTTTTTGTGCAGTAGCCATGCATTTAAAAATGTAACATATTTTTACATTGGAAACTTATGTCCATAAACCTTACACACATGGCAAACCAAAAGATATATTGACCAATTTTGAAGGTGGTGTTGTGGATCTGATCAATGTGTCCTCAAATTGCAGTAAAGTCCTCAAGGGTTTGCTGAAAGCGCATACTAAAACCCTCAAAACTCAGCCAAAACTTGCAGGAAAAATTGTAGAGCAGAACAAGTTAAAATTTGGGTCCATAGGGGCATATGTAGGGTAAAAAATGAAAATATTGCATAAATATTGGAACTTTTGGATTTTCTTGGAATTTCTCTGGAGATTCTCAGTCAAAATGTCATTTGACTGGTTTTTATTAAAATATCATGATATTTTTGCAAATTTCTCAGCACCTACAGTGAGAAATGAGATCTCATGATTTCTCATGAGATTTTGGTGAGATTTGCTTCTATGCTATGAACAATGCTGCCAATATGGAGTGAAAAAATCCTCTCATTGATGGCCAAACATCTAAAGCAAGGAACGAAAATAATAGCACTTTGCATGCTAGAAATGGAAAAAAATCCACCTTTGGAATGGCAGCTGGAATGTTGGGCTGCCACTAAAAAATCGATATGAATACAAACATAATTGGCTGTTGCCACTCAAGGATACTGAAGGCTTGCCAAATTTTTATACCCCATCTTTGCTTTGCATTTAAATGGAGGATGAACCTTTTCAGATCTCCAATACTTGATCTTTTTGGCTCAGTCCCATACTGCTGACATGAAATAAAATACAGAATAGTAAACAGCAAGGAGCAGGGCACCATCCATCTAGCCACACAATAATCTGGGAGAACATATGCCATCCCATACCTTTTCCCTTTATAATTTAGCCCTTGTTGGCATGGATAAACAGAAAAAAGGGGAAATTTGGCAAGCCACACACCCATGGCTCAAAATCAAACTCTTCTTGTTGTTGGAAAATTGTGTTGTGTTGTACCCAATATAATTTTTTTGCTTCATTAAGGCATTTTGGTAAAAATGTTCAAAATCTTGTAAAATTAGGATTCAACCGTGTAGTTTTCGAGTCAAATTCATTGACCCATGTTACATGAGTAGTGGTTCACAAGAAGCTATCTCTCATGATATGAATGGTCCACTTAGCACTCATTGCATCTAGGTGATGCTCACAGAGGTGAAGCACTGGACCTTCTTGGGAGGTCACCCATCCCAGTACTACTCCAGCTCAAGTGCGCTTAACCATAGAGTTTTCCCCAAGGTTAAGCCCACTTAGCTTGCAACCCCATTTGCAAAACCTTTAGCAAGTGTTGTGCCTTATGAACCATTCATTATAGAGCCCCTTTAGCTCATCAATTGATAAGTAGGAGGTATTTTCCACAGAGTGTCGAATTATGATATTGCTATCAGGATTCAAATGTGTAGTTTTCGAGTCAAACTCATTGACCAATGTTACATGAGTAGTGGCTCACAAAAACCCATCTCTCATAATATGAATTGTCCACTTAGCACTCATTGCATCTAGGTGATGCTCATAGAGGTGAAGCAGTAGACCTTCCTGGGAGGTCGCCATCCCAGTACTACTCCAGCCCAAGCACACTTAACCACAAAGTTTTCCCCAAGGTTAAGCCCACTTAGCTTGGAACCCCATTTGCAAAACTTTCAGCAAGTGTTGTGCCTTATGAACCATTCATTATAGAGCCCCTTTAGCTCATCAATTGATAAGTAGGAGGTATTTTCCATAGCGTGTCAAATTATGATATTGCTATCAGGATTCAACCATGTAGTTTTTGAGTCAAACTCATTGACCCATGTTACATGAGTGTTAAAGTCAATAAAGGGTCAAAGTGTCTAAAAATAACAATTGTCTATTGTTAGAAATTTCCGAACAACAAACAGATCATAGGGTTTTTCTGGGTTTAATGTCAAGAAGATACTTAAATTTTTTTGAAAATTTTGAAATTAGGGTTTCAGGCCCCTATTTTTAGAAAAACCCTAAAAATAGGATCTTGCTAGAAATGGCTCAAAATGATTTTGATTGGTTAATCTTTCGTCACGATCACACTAGTTAGTCAGAATCCTCAAAAAGTCAGTTTTGCTCTGGTGGGTCTATTTCACTTTTAGGAGAAAAGTTAGGACCTCCGAGGTCATCAATGGAGGATGGTTAGGTACCAGGTGTCAAAATCTAAGCTTCAAACATTGCACAAAAGAATCTATAGTGAAAGATGCTTGAAAAATGGTGAACGACTTAGGGGAATTTGAAAAGTTGAAAATTGTAAAAAAAGGAAACAAAATGATTTTGATTGGTTAATCTTTCGTCACGATCACACTAGTTCAGAGAGTTTTGCTCTGGTGGGTCTATTTCACTTCCAGGAGAAAAGTTACCTCCGAGGTCATCAATGGAGGATGGTTAGGTACCAGGTGTCAAAATCTAAGCTTCAAACATTGCACAAAAGAATCTATAGTGAAAGATGCTTGAAAAATGGTGAACGACTTAGGGGAATTTGAAAAGTTGAAAATTGTAAAAAAAGGAACTAAGTTTGGAGATGGACGCCTTACCTCAAAGAGGGTGTTTAGGCTTCAATGCCTTAGAATATTTTTCAATTTTTTTTTGTCATACACATAACACAGTCAACGCGTTCACGTTAGCGACAGCGGTGATCAACGCAGTTGACAACACGGTGAACGTGAAGTGCGAGAGTGAAAGTCTTCAAAAAGTTTCTAACGTTTAAGCCAAAAGCGCCCCTGAAGGCCAGAGGCGCCCATGAATTCAAGGGTTCAAATGCTATTGTTAGGATTTGTAGTTTTGGGGGTCCTCAAAATTCTTTTAGCTTCGTGATGAATCCAACATCCAGTTCATGGGATCTATCAAACGCTCGCAAACAAATATCAAGCAGAAAATGCTGAAAGTCAAAGCAAGTCAAGAAACTCAGAAAATGGCTAAGTACAAAGCAAAAAAGTGCCCTTGCAAGCCAGGGGCGCCCAAGATTTTGAGGCATTAGATTTAGTTTCCAGGTTTCATGATCTCCAACAAGCCCTCAAATTTTGTTAGGCTTCGTAGTGAATCCATCTGTCAGCTCAGAAGACTTGTCCAACACTGACAATCAAAGATTGAGCGGAGGCAGTTTATCAAGGAAAAGATAAAAATCTGAAAAAACTTTAAACTCTGGTGATGCAAAGCACCTTATCTCAAAAAGGCGCCCAAATTAAAAAGCAGTTAGATGCGAGATCAAAGGCTGGTGTGAGGTATCAATCTCCTTAGACTTGATTAGGCTTGCCAGATCAATTCATGTTCAGTCTCGATTGCTCACAGATTGGCAGGAAACAATGCTCAAATAGGAGGTACCAGTCACCGGAAACAAACAAAATTTGAAAATCTTCAAAATTTTTCTAACATTGCCAAAACTTGGATGCTTAAAATCTCAAGGTGGCGCCCAAGTCAACTTGAGTTACAGATTTTTGAAGACTTTCTCATGCATTGGCTGCCCAAATTTTTGGGGATTCTCTGAGTTGACTGATATTCACGCTAGATGACTCCTAAAATTAGGGTTTTAGCGAGTTAATTGATGCTTTCACCTCCAAAGTTTATTTAAGAAGCATTTGGGTGTCCTTTTTCATTATTTTGTAGGTTGACTTCAAACGCCAAACACAAAATTTTCCTCTCAATAGCATTTGAAGGATCAAATGGAAGGGGTTTTCAGAGTTCTTCGTAGTTTTGAGTTTAGGTTGCACAAAAGAACATCTTTCCATAAGGCGTCTTTCTAGGGCATCATTTTTCAGAGACAGTTCATAATTTTCAGCTTCCATCGATCTGGGTCTAATTCTTTTTCAATCTTCTCCAAGATTGGAAATTTTTTCGACAGCTTCTTCAGCTTCCACACCTAGGGTTTCTTGCATGTTCAAGAAAAATCAATCTTTTCACAGATCTGACCATCTGGGTTTGTTTAGCACAAAATTGGCCACAAAACCCATGTCCTAGATTTTCCCAGAAAAATAGCTTCCGCGGCTTCCATTTTTTAGGGTTTCTTCAAAAATCACTCTTTTCAAAAAATTGACATTTTGGGTCTATTCAACATTCAAGTGCCTACAAAACCCATATCTCACATTTTTCTAAAAAAAAAAATTTGCCTCACAGCTTCTACCTTTGAGGGGTTCATGCATGTTCTAGAAAAAGTCAATTTTTCGAAAAACGGATGATCTGGGTTGTTTCAGAATGACATTCCTGGCAAAACCGATAGCTCAAATTTTTATCCAAAAATTTGCCTTTTTTTGCCTCTCAGCGAAGCTATTTTTAGCTTCTGTACAAAAGTTGTTCAAACATAGTCGTGTGCACAGTCATTCTTCAAGTCCTTCAGTGTTCTCTCCAATCGATATCAAGACCAAATCGGTCTTGCTTCACGATTTCTTGAAGACACTCAACACTGACTTGCATCAAGTAAAACCAATAGTTGATCTGGACACTTTGAAAGGCATTGACTACATCACAATTTAGAATCTTGAACAATTCGGGTTACTGGCGGCAGCTTTTTTTCCCATCTCGGCACAAGACATCGAGTTTGTAATTGCTTGTGTCAAGCATTACAACCCCACTTCATGGGAAATCCAATCAATCGATGTGCGTGTTATTTGCAACCTCAATCCGAGAGACATTGAGAAGTGCTTTGCTATTCCACCGTGTCCAAATAACCTCATTATATCAATTGAAGAATGTGTGAAGGCGTGGAATACGCAAAAGGAACCATGCTAGAAAAGGATGGCACAAAGGTGGCTCAAAGAGAAATGAACCAATTTGCCAAGGAACGTTGGACGTGGTGAATTCAAAGATGAGTTCGCTGTCATGATCACTCTGCTCAACCGTGTCATGGGTCAAGCAGAAGCACACAAGTTTCAGCCATGGATGTTCTACATCATGTCTCAGCGTGTCAACAACAAAGAACACTACGACTGGCTGGCTTTGATCAGTGGCACTCTTCATAGCCAGATGTCAGGGTTCTTCAAGGCCCATGAATTCCACATGACTTCATACCTCGTATATCTTATTGCCTTTCAAGGCAAGTTTAGAGGGTTGAATGTTGTTGGAACTCTAAGCATGCAGTAGGTTCATGAGCATTTCCCACAGTTAGAATTTTCACAGTCAGAACGACACTTCAAGCAGGTAAATGATATTTTCCTTATGCATATAGTGCGGGATCTTGAGAGTGAGTTACATATACGGTTTTCAAGAGATGCCAGATTGGCAATGGTGGATTGGGCTGATTGGTTTATCCAATTCCCCACATTCTCCTACATTTGCGTATATGTATTCTCAGGCAGTCCAACCATGCTACCTCGATACCCATTGGATAAGGTAGTTTTCATGGAGTTCCTAAGGCAATTGCATGAAGTGCACAACTTTCTGCGTAACAAACGCAAGTCCGTTGCCAGTTTCCCTTTTGAGATGGGTATATATAGATGCAAATCAGCAGCTGGTGCCAAGTTGATGAGCAATGAAATGACGAAGCTTAATCTCAAGTTTCTCATAGAAAGGTGTTCATATAACCCTTGGGGTTTCTTGGCAGCTCGCCTTGGTAACAGTTTTTCACATAAACCTACCATGGAGGATTTTTGGTTTAGTTGTGAAGATGAGTTTGAAGTGCGCAGGTGTAATTACAATAGATTTACTCTTCCTCAGATCGCTGATTTCTTATCAAAGGATCTAGAAGGTTTATTGGATGATGATGGAGAAGTCATACTTCCCACATATTTCAGAGATCATATTGACCAATAGTCTCTTCAACCCATTGATTGGTATGCCAAAGAGAGCACCTCCATTGAGGAAAGGACAAGTTGGATTGTAAAGAACAACAAGCTATTCCTAGATAGCAAGAGGACGTGGAAGGTAGTTACTCCAGTTATAGAGCGGCCATTGATTTCCACCACACTACCTTCCACTTCCAGATGGAAACCCAGAGTAAAAGCGATGAGCGATCCTCTAGAGGGTACAAAGGGTATCAGAATGTCAGGACATTTGAAGGAAAAGATAAAGGTTCCTGATGTAAATCAGCAAGAACGACAAATGGATGCAACCGAGGATATAGTTGAATCAGTGCTAGAAGTTAAAGCAAAGCCTCCCATTCTTCCGTCACCACCACAGCCGTCTCCAATTCACATGGACTTGGAGCTTGATTCACCAGTTCATGACATCTCGACACCAACTCATTCATCAGGAGTTGATGAGACTAGAACCAATCCTCCGGGTGAAGTTCGTTGAGACTCTTTGCCTTGGCTTGAGAACATCCTAGCAAGAAAAGGAGAAAAGCTTCTTACCAATTTTGACTTTGTAGAGTTTGATAATTGTTAGTTTTATGATCAGATGTAATGCACAGAAAATTAATTCAAAATCAGACACAATAACACAGCAGATACCCTGGGAAAACCCTCCTCTTGAGGGAGAGAAACCCAACAACAAATATATCTCTTATATATATAAGTAATGGCAACAAGTCTCTTTACAATGAGGCCACACACAAGGCCAATAATCAGCATCAGAAATGGCTGTAAAACAAACTAATAGTCTGCCCTTCAATCTGCACTTGAATGGATTCACAATCTGCCTTAGAAGAAATTCTCACTGAATAGTGTAAATTTTAATGAACAGATTAATGCACAGAAAATTAACTCAGAATCAGACACAATAACACAGCAGATACCCTGGGAAAACCCTCCACTTGAGGGAGAAAAACCCAGCAACAAAGATCTCACTTATATATATAAATAGTGGCAACAATTCTCTTTACAATGAGGCCAATCACAAGGCCAATCTTCAACACATAAACAAGATGCAATGGCAGATAATAATCTGCACTTCTCTAATATCTATCTCTGCCCTTGACTGAATTCGCAATCTGCTCTTGATGAAATTCGCACTTGAGTGAATCGAACTTTTCTTCTAACTTAATGATTACAAATGAGAAAGTGATCTCTTATTTATACATCTTGAAGAGACGCCTCTTTTTATTTAATACAAGTTGGCCAGAATAAAGGTATATCTAATAAAAGATAAATCACGCCAAGATGAGGAGGTCGGCCTTTAATACAAAAGATGTGCCTTTACATTTAATGATTACGCCTCTTGAGATCTTATAAATTAAATAGCTCATAGCTATCATTTAATTTATTCGCCAAGGAAGATAGCTGGAGTATTATATCGATGCTGCATGATATCATTAACACTCCCTCTTAGCTAGAGAGAATACATCCAGTTGCTCAAAACAAATCACCTCAGCATGATGTTCATCAGATTGGCTACAACCAGATGTGAAAAGAAGAATATCACCTCAACGTGATATTAGATATCGCTTCAACACGATATCAACCATAATGGCTACAACCAAACTATGGTAAGTACGAGTGTTCATCACTTGCGTGATGTTGTTACCTCAACGTGACATTCACAAGTACAAAATGTGTCATGGAGTCTCACACATGACATCCACCATGACTCAGGCTCAGAGGGTGGAAACAAGGGCTTTCACCTCAAATTCCTCCGTCTCAGAGGAAAATGCATTAACAAGGGCTTGCACCTCAAATTCCTCCGTCTCAGAGGAAAATGCATTAACAAGGCTCACTGATACTTGACTCTTACTTAGTCAAGGCTGGATTCTCCACCATACCAAGCTTATCTTGGAAGTACACAAACTTTATCCTGGCGAGAGGCTTGGTGAGAATATCTGCCGTCTGCTCATCAGTGCTGATGTACCTCAACTGTACAGCCTTCCGCAGTACCATATCTCTCATGTAGTGGTACTTGATCTCAACATGCTTGGTTCTATCATGGAACACAGGATTGACAGAAAGCTTCACACAACTCTGATTATCACAATGAATGATAGTAGGCTCCATTGATTGTCCAAACAATCCTGCAAGGAGCTTACGAAGCCACACTGCTTCCCGAGTTGCCATACAAGCTGCAATATACTCTGCCTCTGCTGTACTTAATGCTACAGATGATTGCTTCCTGCTGCACCAGGAAATCATAGTTGAACCCAAACTGAAGCAACAACCAGAGGTGCTCTTCCGATCTGTGACACAACCTGCCCAATCAGAATCAGTGAAACCATGTAACTCCAAGTCTGCATCTGAAGTATACCTCAACCCATATCCAACTGTGCCACGCAAGTATCTCAGGATATGTTTAGCTGCAACAAGATGTATCTGTCTCGGATCACACATAAGCTGGCTAAGTGCACTTACTGCATAGCAAATATCGGGTCTAGTGTTAACTAGATACATC